>PISX010000024.1:398409-505457 GCA_004024625.1 Mellivora capensis | reverse complement strand
AAAAAAAAAAAAAAAAAGAGTAAGTAGACTTGAGAGGAGAAACTGATCTATCACCATGGGATATTTTAGCACATTTCTCTACAAAACTGTCACATCAAGCAGGCAAAATAAATAAATAAATAAATAAAATAAGACAAGTTTGAACAACAAAATAAACAATATTGATCCAGCAGACATATCCTACAAATAGAGTAAACATGTTCTTTTCAAGCACACATGCATGATTCATAAGAATTGACAAAGTTCTGCACCATAAAGGAAGTTTCCACCAAGGAATCAATACTATGAGAAACTATGGACTCTGAGAAACAACCTGAGGGTTTTGAAGGGGTGGGGGGTGGGAGGTTGGGGGAGCCAGGTGGTGGGTATTATAGAGGGCACGCATTGCATGGAGCACTGGGTGTGGTGCAAAAACTATGAATTCTGTTACGCTGAAAAGAAATTAAAAAAAAAACAAAACCTTAAAAAAAAAAAGGAATCAATACCAAACACTGAATTCTCTAAGTACAGGAAAATGCATTCAAAATCCATAACAAAATGGCAACTTTTCAAAGTCCCTATGTCCAGCCCTCACAGGGTTTTTCATGTATTGCCAACCTCTTGGAAAGGGACACAGCGAAGGGCCTCTACCTTGTGAGTAAAGAAAAAGGACTTAAAAAGGTAGCCTGGGGAGTCAAGCAGAGTCCAGTGGGGATTCTCGCTCATTATTTAATAGCCTTGTGACATTAAGGAAGTGACATAACCTTTGTGTGTCATAGTTTCCTCGAAGTCAGAATGGAAAGTGTCTTTTTTCCCCAGGCTGTGTGAGAATTAAATGAGATGATACACAGCACTTGGCATTAAGCAAGACCACATAGCTATAGCTAATGTTTGGGGTTTTTTAGGTTTTCTTTACATTTGTTTCATTGTTGGTATTCTTATCATACTAACATCTGCTCTTCAATATAACAAAGTGAATTCCTCTTAGGTTTTCCACCCAGTCATAAGGCACCCTTTTTCAAATCTGCACCATGGGTTTCAGGTTCAAACAGAGCATCACAGCAGAGGAGGCCAAGCAAAGCAACTAGCTTCTAGTTTCTCACGCTTGGTTTCTCCAGGTGTTCACTGCTCCCAAGGAAGCTCCTTTTCCAGTTCCCTAGTTAAAATATCCAAAGGGGTCATTTTGATTTGACTATCTTTTACCAAACATGTGGACTTCTCCTTTCCCTTCTCCTTTCCTCTTTGAAATCCTTTGAACTCTGTGGATGAGTGTGGAGCTGTGGATACCTGAAAAGCTGATGAACTAGCAACAAAGTGACTTGGATTAGAAATCCTGCCCTGTCGGACTCAGACTCTTAGCTCTAGGAAACAAACTGAGGGTTGCTGAAGCCAACCTACAGAGGGTCATGAATGCCAAGTTTAAATGCTGGAGTTGCCTGTAGTTCAGTCTCCCCACAGAGCCATGGACTTATGGTGGAGAAAGACTGTGCACAATTTGTCATTTTGCTCAAATACTTAGAATCTAGGCTTGCAGGGAATATCTGTCCAAGAGAAAGAAAGAATGACTATGCAAATAGATGGAGGCAAGAAGAATGGATGTTCAATAAGGTTCATAAGAAAAAGTTTAATGAGAAGGGTGCACATAATACATGAGACAAGCTCAAAGAGTGGGCTATGACCAAAATGCACTTTACATTTTTCTCCCACTGTCCCTCTAACTTTTTTTTTCCTTACTGAAGTATAATTGACATATCATTAGCCACAAATATTTAATTGAACTATGTGACAATTCTGACACAGATACATCCCCTTTTAACCATCTGCAAAACCAATATCATGAACATCTCCATCACTCCCAGAAGTTTCCTCCTCGTGCCTCTTTAATGGGCTCTGAAACAGAGGTCTGCATGCAGGCCTGGACGGAGCGCTGTCAGCAATAGTACCCGTGTAGGAGTGAGGACAGCAGGACTGAAGGCAAGAAGGGCTGGGGTTGAAATGTAATGAAGAGAGAACAGAGGCCCAGCCTGGCTGAGCCCATGTGGAGACAAGGCACCCCACATTGAGATAAGGGAGCCTATCCTGTGTACCCCATTTCTACCAGTCACTAGACGTGTACTTCCCGGTAGGGGGAAGCCTAACCTTCTGCAGCTCCCTTTGGCCCAAGGCAACTCCTGGGGAGGGACTCAGCTGCCAGCTTAGGGGGTAACATTCCCAGCAGTGGCAGGAATCAGGAACCCATATCCTGGAGGGGAATCTGTGGGGGGCACCACAACATACACCTTCAATGGGGCAGGTAGGGGATATAAAGGTAGATGGCCTTATCCCTGCCCTCAGTGGTCTCTACTTTATATGAAATCAATAAGGAAATAAGTGGTTTCTACTTTATATGAAAGAATCCACTTTAATGAACCCAAAGCTTCTATATGCATTGTGCCACACATGGCTCTGAGCCCTGGACTTTTATTACTGCATTACCACAAGCACCACTCTGATCCGGGACCGTAGAGCAGGTGCCTGAAGCACAGAGAGGCCAAGTAATCCCCCAGCGTGAATCACATGATTAGTAAGCTCAGAGCTAACAATCAAAATTCCAGGCTGTCTGGTTGATTCTACATTTCAAACTCCTACAATCTGCTGCCTCTCTGCACTAATATTTTTACTCAGATTTTTTAAATTATATTTTATACTGCATATCTTATCTTGTAAAAGGTACTACTGTTGCCTATTATCCTCAAAACATGAAAAGTAGCAGTTTTGCACACACTGACTACATAAATCACTCAAAGCCTGGATTAGAAATTACCAAAGTAACATCGGCAAAGTTATGTGATATTCTGTCACCACATTAGGAAAGGCTACCATTAGAACTTGTAATCGCTGATGGAGTAAAAACACCACCCTAGAATTAGTCTGATTCAAAGGAATTAGAAATAGGAAATACACACATACACTCTCTCTCTCTCTCTCTCTCTCTCTAAAGGGGAGGAGAACTTGAAGGCCCAGGCACAGAGCCTCCTTTCTCATTCCCCAGGAAATGGTTATTTTTTACTGGAATTTTCCTAGTAACTAAGAGATACCAAGCTTGAGCTAAGCAGCTCTCTGATGAAACTCATTACAGATTGTATCTGACAAGGCTCAATCACAAAAACTAAATCACGAAGACAAATCAGATGCAGTAAAAGATGAATCACATGCATTTGACTTTATACAACCAGCGGAGCAGGTTAAGGAGTCTCTGTGAAACTATTCCACCTGCTTCTGGTACTGGAGCCTGAATTTGCAGACAAGGGCATCAGGAAGAGCAGATAGATGGGCAATGGCGGAAGCAAGGAGAAACTGGAAACTATCAGAACGCATAGAAAGAACTAGTACCCACTGCAGGCTCTTGCTGCCTCCAAGCTCCTGCTGTGTTGATGGCTGTATCCTGCAGGGGAAGCTGGCACCCTTCATCACAGAGCTAAGCACAAGTCTGATCCAAGAATCAGAGAAACTTAGAGACAGAAAAGCAGCAGAAAGCTGGAGGTGAGCCAGCAGATCATCTAACACATGTGACAACCTGTAGGGGACTGCAGCAACACCTCCTGCCCTGTGCTGACCTCCTGGGCATACAAAATATGTCTGCTGCTTCAATTCTACCTGCCATGTCCCCTGCAAAATGCCTTGGATGTTCCAAATGACTTGGAAGTACTCACAGAAAGGAATTCTGAGAAATGTAGTTTTACCTAAGTTGACACGACATAAATTTACCACACCCATTTGTGAGGGCAATACTAACACAAAAAGAAAGTACTACATGCTCTACCTGAGAAAATGTTGCCTTAAATCTTCTCAAAGCAGCTCTTGATGTTAAATATGGCAAAACTTTGTGTTTGTTTTTCTCCCCACAGAAAAAGTGATTAGTTACTAAATACTCAACACTGGATTTACAGCCATTACCTTAGTTAACGCTTATGGTTAGCACTATATTAATTACCCCTAGTTTGCAAACGAATGCACTGAAGCTTAGAGAAGTTAACAGGCTTTTTCAAAGCTCCCCAGCAAATTGCAAATCCTACCCATCAGCAATTCCCTCTGCTACTCTTATGGCACTAGAGAAAATCTTTCCAATCATCACCTCTTAAGAAATTCTGAAAAGAGCCAGACTCTTCAGTGCAGTGGTACAGTCCTACTTACTTTTTCCTGGGTGCACACTGAGAGAGACCCACGGAGAATTAGAACTGGAAGGGATCGAATAGACGGTCTCTCCCTAGAAACAAAGGAGAAGGGGGAAAGGAGGACTAAAAATTCTGGCAGAAAGTGAGAGAGGGGAATCGTGGGTCTGTAAAGGGAACACTCAGCAGAACTAAGGTGAGGAGAAGAAAAGTATATGAGCAGAGGAGGGAAAGTACTCCTATTTTCCAAAGGAAAAGAAGGATTAAGATCAAGTCAGGACTGAGGGCTGTGGAGGGACACCTAAGTTGCTTCTCTCTCAGTAAGACCTTGGTAAACCTACAACATCATGAACAAAATGGCCCTATCATTACCCTAACTTGACTAAATGTTAGACGTGCTTGCCTTTTCTGAGAGCATTTATTTTAGAAAACTTGTCACTGTAAATCCTTTCTCTCTGCTTCTGTGAGATGTAAATCTGTTGAAAAGCTTCTTACTAGTTTTATAATTCTGTAATGTCTTTCTCAAGGAAAAGACATCCCTTTGAAATGTAATTATCAAGGTAGATAGCATCCCTATCTCCCAGTTTCTGTGGCAAGAGAGGAGACTAACATCCCACAGACACCCTCCTCCATGTTGTAAAACTATCTCCTGTCATAAGGATACAGAAAGTTTACTTTTCCTTTGGAAAAGACCGATTAGCAAATACACACACCCTATGATCCTCCTCACCCACCATCCTGGCTGCTAAAAATGTTCCAGTTTCATGTGTCCCTACAGGAGAACTCAGATCAGGTTCCAGCCTCTCCTCTTACTGTAGTAGCCTTGAATAAAGACTTTGCTGCCTGTTCAACTTCAGAACTTCATTCAGTGCAAATTTTGTTTGACTGTCATAAGCCTAATATGGAACGGGCAGAATTTAACTCTAGTCTACCTATGGAGAAAACATCTACTATGCAAAGGAAAATAAAATCACCAACCTAAATAAATAAATAAATAAATAAATAAATAAATAAATAAAAGAGGAATTCAAGCACCTGGGTAGCCCAACTGTTTAGAAATAGAGGTTTAGAACGCAGGCTGTAGAATTGATCACTGCCCTCCATCCACCTCTTACTGCTCTTACAACTCTTGCAACACTAGCAACATTATTTAACCTTATTTTTTTCCCTGGCCCAGCAAAACAGTGATGGTAATAATAGTGCTGGCTGTACTAAGAATTAAATCAATGTGCCTGATGCTTCTATGATTCCTAGGGTCTAACTAAGAATCAAGAAAATTATCCTAATTATCTATCCAGAGGGAGCGGGTTTTTTTTTTCTCCCAATTTGCTATTTTGAGATATTCCAAACCCAGAGAAATGCTAAAGAATAGAAAAATAACCCCATTCTCTTTACCTAAATTCAGCAGTTGTTCTCACTTTGCACCTCTCTCTCTGTCTCTCTCTGTCCGTCTCTCTGCCATTTGAAAATAAGTTGCAGACATCATCCCTAAATACTTCATCACTAAAAATACTTCTGCATCCATTTCCAGGAAATGACATTCTCTTACATAACTGAAAGGCATTAACCACACCCAAGAAGACTCAATAAAATGAGGTTATTCAGTTCATATTTACATTTCTTCAAATGTTCCCCAAATGTCTTTTATTGTGTTTTTTTTTTTTTTTTTACTTCCTGATCCAAGATCCTTTCAAGGCTCAAAAGCTTCTCTGTTCTGTTTTTGCCTCTTTAGGCAAAGTTGCACTAACATAACATAATAAAAATAAGTAAGTAAAATCTTTCTAGTTCCATCCCTATATTCTTAATTTCCTCAGTTCTGCTTCATGCCACACACATACATAATACATTGCTCACTGATCCAGATTATTTTCACGAGAGATGATTGAACTATAAGAAGATTGTGTTACAGTCTATCTTTAAATCCATGTATACCTTTTAAAATTTACTTAGAGGAATTTGGCTACTGGAGTATTAATAAGTTATATGTTACCTTCTGGGAATTCATTGTAATGAAAAGATAAAGAATTTTTCTTAATTTTTTTAGAGTACTGTGTTGCCCCTTTGTCCTCAGAGGAACTCTTTTTTTTTTTCAAGATTTCATTTATTTACATATTTGAGAGAGAAAGAAAGAGCGAGCGCATGGGAGGAACAGAGGGAGAGGGAGAAGCAGACTGCACTGAGCACGGAGCCATACACAGGGCTTGATCTCAAAACCCTATGATCTTGACGTGAGCCAAAATCAAAAGTTGGATGCTCAACAACCTGAGCCACCTAGGCGCACCTATTCCCAGAACAATTGTTGCTCCCTTCTGTCTCTGTTCTATTTTGCAAGAGAGTTATGCTCTATAGGGTGCCTGTCCCAGGCTCCCCAGTAACTGACTTTCATCTGGACTTGGCCAATATGAACCATTGGTGGGAGACTGGAGGTCAGGAAGAAAGGAAGCATTTTTCTACCTCTTTCTATACTTAGGCAGCAAGTGCAGCTCCTGGAGGGCTTCAGATCTTGTTGGACAGACAGCCAATGATTGCTGCATTTGCTGGTGGCCCTAAACACTGGGCTTCAGGAACATTCCCTTCTCTCTTGGATATTATGGCCCAGGGCTGATGGTGGTTTCCTACGGTTGTCAGTCTCTGAGCTTGTTTGGCTTCTCAGTTATCCACTACTCACAAAATGAATTCTGTGCCTCACATGACTTCTGTTTTGGAAAATAAGGAGCTTTAAAATAAATGGTTTGGGGACAACTGGATAGTCATTTGAGAAAAAAATTAGTTTCATATCTCATAACAATTGCCCGATCAAATTCCAAGTGAATCAAAGATCTAAATGTAAAAAACGAATATGGCTGATTTATCTCTTGATCTGAGCATGAAGAAAGTTAGAAACTATAATCCAAAATCCAGAAACAATTAAAGAAAAGATCTATAATATCAATCATATAAAAATAAAGCATTTTTATATGGCAGAACACCATATGCAAAGTCAAAAGACCAGTAAAAAAAATCAGGAGACTTATATGATGGTCAAAAGGCTAACATATATAATAAATAAGGAATTCTTAAAAATAAAGAAAAAATTGCAAAATATTATATATAATGAAAAAACTCTCAAACAGTTCACTAAAAAATATAAAAATGGCCTTTAAATACAAGAAAACATGTTCAACTTTACTCATAATAAAATGTCAATGAGAACTTTATTGAGAGACCATTTCTCATCTATCAGATTAGTAGAAAGTCCAGAATCTAAATAACACTTTTGTCAAGGCTGTGAAAATTCAGTTACTTTTATAAGTTTCTGCTAGAAATGCAAAATGATAACAATCCCTCTGGAGGGAATTTGATGATATTTAACAAAATCATATATGCATTTACTTTTTGAACTGGAAACTCCACTTCTAGAAATCTGCCCCAAGACATACCTCCACAAATACCAAAGAGCATAGGTACAAGGTTTTAATTCAGGAATAAGTTATAATAACAAAACTTTGCAGTCATTCTAAACAATGGCTCAAAGGAGAGTGACTGACTTAAATAGACTGCTCCATAGGATGGTCTACAATGTAGCTAAAAAGGAAAAATAAAGAGGCTCTCCATGAGTCCAGGATACAATGGTGTGCATATCTGCCGATTATGTGAGAAAGAAGGGGAAATTGCTTTTCTTTGCAAAATGCAACAGGATATATCAATCAGAAATTAATGAAAATATTTACTACAAGGTATGTAGGGATAGTGTGGAAGATATAGGGAGGAAAGTGAGATTTCTTTTAGTGGACCATTTCTACATACTTTTCATTTTGAACCACGTAAATATCTTAAATGTTAAAAAAATAGCCATGTGTATGTCTTCACTGGAGAAGTGTCTGTTCATGTCTTCTGCCCATCACTAGCCATCAGGGAGATTCAAATTAAAACTACATTGAGATACCACCTTACACCAGTTAGAATGGCCAAAATTAGCAAGACAGGAAAAAACATGTGTTGGAGAGGATGTGGAGAAAGGGGAACCCTCTTACACTGTTGGTGGGAATGCAAGTTGGTGTAGCCACTTTGGAGAACAGTGTGGAGATTCCTCAAGAAATTAAAAATAGAGCTTCCCTATAACCCTGCAATTGCACTACTGGGTATTTACCCCGAAGATACAGATGTGGTGAAAAGAAAGGCCATCTGTACCCCAATGTTTATAGCAGCAATGGCCACGGTCGCCAAACTGTGGAAAGAACCAAGATGCCCTTCAACGGACGAATGGATAAGGAAGATGTAGTCCATATACACTATGGAGTATTATGCCTCCATCAGAAAGGATGAATACCCAACTTTTGTATCAACATGGATGGGACTGGAAGAGATTATGCTGAGTGAAATAAGTCAAGCAGAGAGAGTCAATTATTATATGGTTTCACTTATTTGTGGAGCATAACAAATAACATGGAGGACATAGGGAGATGGAGAGGAGATGGGAGTGGAGGGAATTTGGAAGGGGAGATGAACCATGAGAGACTATGGACTCTGAAAAACAATCTGAGGGTTTTGAAGGGGATGGGGGTGGGAGGTTGGGTGAGCCTGGTGGTGGGTATTATGGAGGGCATGTATGGCATGGAGCACTAGGTGTAGTGCAAAAACAATGAATTCTGTTATGCTGAAAAGAAATTAATAAAAAAAAAGTTAACATCAAAAAAAAGTTAAAAAATATAATAAAAACACAAAAATACAGACATTAAATTTAAATGTAAACAGAAAAAATAATGCAGCTGCATGCCAAATTGATAATAATCACACAGAGGAAAAAAAATTCAAGTAACTTTTGAGTACAGGGCTTTGACTATACACCCTAAAGAGAATATATTATAAGACAAAGGAAAAAAAAAAAACGTGGCAAAGAACTATTGACGTTTGCTTAGCAGCTTTGTTCTTGGTGGTGGTATGGGTGATATAATTATGCAACTGTTTTGTGTGTATAATAGGATAAAACAAATGAGTAAATATGTTGATGTTTTCGGGAAGGAGGGTTTTTACATTCCTAGGTGAGGACAAAGGATATTAGGGTTGGATTTCAATGAGAGGTATCAATACAAGCTCATTATGTATGCATACATATTGATAGATACCACGAACACACATTCACACTTCCTAGCTCTGTTCCCTGAAAGACCGTAAAGCAAATCCACTTCAGTAGCACTGAGTATACCTGGCGCCTATATCTGGTTTCTAAACACTGATCACGACTAAAGTACTTCTTAGAAAAACGGTTATTTCTAGGCCCAGGGCAGGGAATTTACAAGGTAAGCCTGAAAAATCTCACGTCAAAAAGCTAGTAGGTGCACAAAGACTAATGGGTTCATTAAAAAGAAAAGTACAAAAGCTGGCTTGGTACAAGTGACACATTAAAAAGAATGATGATAATTGATTATAACATGCTGAATAAAAACTGAATTCATGAGTTCACAGTGATGAGATTGGTTGGGGGGGGTGGGCATCAAGAGAGATCAAGACAGAGAAGAAAGCTCTTTTTATAAAAGAATGGTAACCAAAAAAATGTAGACGCGGTAACACAATTAGAAAATCTGCATTTTACCTCATATAATCAATTAAGTATCAATTATTTTTTTTAAAGATTTATTTGAGAGAGAGAGAGAGAGAGAGAGAAAGAGAAAGAAAGCACTTTTGCAAGTGGGAGGCAAGGCGGAAAGAGAGAATCCTCAAGCAGAGTCCTTGCTGAGCATGGAGCCTGATGTAGGGCTCGATTCCACGGCTCGGAGATCATGACCTGAGCTGAAATGCAAAGTCATCCACTTATTGATGGAGCCACCCAGGTACCCTATCTATCAACTATTAATTATCAATTTTTCCAGCTAGGATGATCAATGACTGCTGAAACCACTGGATGAAAGATTGTTGGGGGACAGGATACCTACACAGTCTCAAAGTATCACCCCAGAAATTATTGGAGGTAAAAGGAAAATGTGTTTTTATAATGGACATGTCCGATGTTCTACACTTTAACCAGGTAATCAAACCTGGCATATCTTAGAGTGGGGTAATCTTTTATCATGTGCCTCCTGGAGGAATGCAGTAGAAGTACAAAGCATCCTAGGTAGTATATTTGCCAAAAATATTCAGTGTAAATGTTAGGTCAGTTTTGGTAAGTTTTGTTTCCTGAGGCATTTGTCCATTTCATCTAAGTGGTCAAATCTGTTGGTGTAAACTCTTTATAATATTCCCTAATTATCCTTCTAGGATCAGTAGCTATTTTTAGTAATGTCACCTCTTTTATTCATTATATTGGTAACTTGTATCCTCACTTATTTTTTTCTCATTCTTGGTGTTTATCAATAATTTTTAAGGGAAATTTTATCTCTTGCTTGTCTGGTTTCAGTTTTATTAATTTCTATTGTTTATTATGTCCTTTCTGTTTACTCTGGGTTTGACTTGTACCTTAAGTCACTTACTTTCTAATATAAGTATTCAGAGTTATAAAGTTGTCTAGATAGAAAAAGAAAAGAAAACAAAAACAAAAACAAAAACCCTAAAGAGACAACTTTGCAAGTATCTTCTCCCATTCCATGGGTTGCCTCTTTGTTTTGTTGACTATTTCCTTTGCTGTGCAGAAGCCTTTTATATTAATGAAATCCCAAAAGTTCACTTTTGCTTTTGTTTCCCTTGCCTTTGGAGATGTGTCTTGAAAGAAGTTGCTGTGGCCGATATTGAAGAGTTTACTACTTATGTTGTCTTCTAGGATTTTGATGGATTCCTGTCTCACATTGAGGTCTTTCATCCATTATGACTTTATCTTCATGTATGGTGTAAGAGAATGGTCAAGTTTCATTCTACCACATATAGCTGTTCAATTTTCCCAGCACCATTTATTGAAGAGACTGTCTTTTTTCCATTGGATCTTTTTTCCTGCTTTTTCGAAGACTTGTTGACCACAGATTTGAGGGTCCATATCTGGGCTCTCTATTCTGTTCCACTGGTCTATGTGTCTGTTTTTGTGCCAGTACCATGCTGTCTTGGTGATCACAGCTTTAAAATACAGCTTGAAATCAGGCCATGTGATGCCCACAACTTTGTTTTTCTTTTTCAATATTTCCTTTTCAGGGTCTTTTCTGGTTCCATACAAATTTTAGGATTGTTTGTTCCAGAACTTTGAGAAATGCTATTGGTATTTTGATCAGGATGGCAATGAAAGTACAGATTGCTTTGGACAGCACAGACATTTTAACAATATTCTTCTGATCCATAAGCATGAGTGGCTTTCATCTTTTTGTGTCTTCCTCAACTTCTTTCATAAGTGTTCTGTAGTTTCTAGAGTATAGATCCTTTACCTCTTTGGTTAGGTTTATTCCAAGGTATCTTATGATTTTTGGTGCTGTTATAAATAGACTCATTAACCATCAGGGAAATTCAAATCAAAACCACATTGAGATACCATCTTACACAAGTTAGAATGGTAAAAATTGACAAGCAAGAAACAACAAATGTTGAAGAAGATGTGGAGACATGGGAACCCTCTTTACACTGTTGGTGGGAATGCAAGTTGGTGCAGCCACTTTGGAGAATAGTGTGGAGTTTCCTCAGAAAATTAAAAATAGATAGCCATTTGTATGTCTTCATTGGAGAAGTGTCTGTTCATATCTTCTGCCCATTTTTTTGATATGATTATCTGTTTTGTGTGTGTTGAGTTTGAGAAGTTCTTTATAGATCCTGGATACTAACCTTTTGTCTGTACTGTCATTTGCAAATATCTTCTCCCATTCCGTGGGTTGCCTATTTGTTTTGTTGACTGTTTCCTTTGCTGTACAGAGCTTTTGATCTTGATGAAGTCCCGAAAGTTCATTTTCGCTTTTGTTTCCTTTGCCTTTGGAGACTCATCTTGAAAGAAGTTGCTGTGGCTGATATCGAAGAGGTTACTGCCTATGTTCTCCTCTAGGATTCTGATGGATTCCTGTCTCACGTTGAGGTCTTTTATCCATTTCGAGTTTCTCCAATGAAGACATACAAATGGCTATCAGACACATGAAAAAATGTTCATCATCACTAGCCATCAGGGAGATTCAAATTAAAACCACATTGAGATACCACCTTACACCAGTTAGAATGGCCAAAATTAGCAAGACAGGAAAAAACATGTGTTGGAGAGGATGTGGAGAAAGGGAAACCCTCTTACACTGTTGGTGGGAATGCAAGTTGGTGTAGCCACTTTGGAGAACAGTGTGGAGATTCCTCAAGAAATTAAAAATAGAGCTTCCCTATGACCCTGCAATTGCACTACTGGGTATTTACCCCAAAGATACAGATGTAATGAAAAGAAAGGCCATCTGTACCCCAATGCTTATAGCAGCAATGGCCACGGTCGCCAAACTGTGGAAAGAACCAAGATGCCCTTCAACGGACGAATGGATAAGGAAGATGTGGTCCATATACACTATGGAATATTATGCCTCCATCAGAAAGGATAAACACCCAACTTTTGTAGCAACATGGACGGGGCTGGAAGAGATTATGCTGAGTGAAATAAGTCAAGCAGAGGGAGTCAATTATTATATGGTTTCACTTATTTGTGGAGCATAACAAATAACACGGAGGACATGGGGAGATGGAGAGGAGAAGGGAGTTGAGGGAAATTGGAGGGGGAGATGAACCATGAGAGACTATGGACTCTGAAAATCAATCTGAGGGTTTTGAAGGGGCAGGGGGGTGGGAGTTTGGGGGAGCCAGGTGGTGGGTATTATGGAGGGCACGCATTGCAAGGAGCACTAGGTGTGGTGCAAAAACAATGAATTCTGTTACGCTGAAAAGAAATTAAAAAAAAAAGAAAATTAAAAATAGAGCTACTCTATGACCCAACAATTGCACTACTGGGTATATTCCAAAGATACAGATGTAGTGAAAAGAAGGGCCACGTGCACCTCAATGTTCATAGCAGTAATGTCCACAATAGCCAAACTGTGGAAAGAGCTGAGATGCCCTTCAACAGACAAATGGATAAAGAAGATGTGGTCCATATATGCAATAGAATATTACTTAGGCATCAGAAGGGAAGGGATGAACAACCAACTTTTGCATCAACATGGATGGGACTGGAGGAGATTATGCTAAGTGAAATAAGTCAAGCAGAGAAAATCAATTATCATACAGTTTCACTTCCCTTGTGGAACATAAGGAATAACATGGAGTACACTAGGAGAAGGAAGGGAAAAATGAAGGGGGGAATTTGGAGGGAGAGATGAACCATGAAAGACTATGTACTCCAGGAAACAAACTGAGGGTTTTGGGGACAGGGTGCGGGGGTTAGGCCGGTGATGGGTACTAAGGAGAGCATGTATTGCATGGAGCACTGGGTGCTATACACAAACAATGAATCATGGAACACTGCATCAAAAACTAATGATGTACTGTATGATGACTAACATAATAATAAAAACAGAACAAATAATCCTTTAAAATTCAAACACTTGGATCCAAGGCATAAAGTTTGTATTCAATAATCCTTTCATCTCAAGGTGCTACATTTTAATGTAATGTTTTTAGAAATATGAACTTTAATAAATATAAAACTCCATTTTATACCTTAAGAAATCCATTACAATTATTATTTATATATCCTAATCTAGCAAAATCCAAATATAACCCTAGTTTTAAAGATTCAATATTTCCCATAAAACCAATGTCTTGATTTTTTAAAGAAACGATTTTCAGAATTAGTCAAATGAAACAAGGTCATTTTCCCATAAGGAAACCAATAATGCATCTCTCTTCAGTTTCCTAGAAAATCAAGGGCTCAAAAATCAGACAACTTGGCTGACTTGTGATTCAGGTACTCAAGAAAAAATTATCCAGCTGGAAGACTCTCTAGGCCCTTCCTGTTCCACTTACTTCTTCTCCTTCTTCCCCCTTCTTTGTTCCCTTTGCCTACTTGCCAGTGTCCTCTTCTGCACTGGGTAGCATCACCATTTGGGGAAGAATCAAAAGGAAAAATAAATCAGCTCAAGCAAACATCCTGGTGCACAAGAGGATGAAATAAACAATAATAATGACCATTAGTCATTGCGGTTCTGCATACTCCATCTCCAGTTAAACCATCTTAACCAAACACCCTTGGATAATTGATCCAATGACTAATACATGCCCACTGATCCAGAGCCAGTGGATTGTGGATGACAAACAATAAACCTGCTTAGGAGAATGTGACTGATTGTAATTCCATTTGAAATAAATGTAACAAATGGCATTGTGCCATCCAGTTAACCAAGCAGCACAACTGTAATTGTTAAGGTTGTTCATTTCATTACACAGTGTCCTTTCTCAGAAAAAAAAATTCTCTGCTCTTAGGATGAAGAATTTTTGTCCTTCCCATAAACACATGGCTTCCAATAGTTATTAGGCTTGTTTTTACTTCACTCTGGCTTCTAGAAAATCTGGAGACTCTCTAGGTCCTACAGATAGAACTCAAAAGAAATATCTTCATAGTAGCTTAATTTAAGCAGTTTATGTCCCTATCTTTATTATTGTCCTATTATTTTTTGCCTATCTCTAAATCTGTTTTGTATTACATTCCTGTAAGTCACTGCCACAGGCTGACTTCCCCAGAAACAGATCAGAGATAAGAGTTTGGGTGGTGCAATATATTTATATGTCATCAACATTTTTGAAGGAAAGGAAGTAGGACTGGACAGAGGGAAAAAGCAGGCCTGATCAAACCTCTGCCAACCTAGCAGGATGCTCTGAAGTGAGCACGGTCCTCTGGCAAGCCGTATGGCTGGTATATTCGCCTCCTCAATTAGTCACAAGACAAAAGCTTCCCCGACAAGGATGTGAGCTCATGCAAAATTGGTCTCTAGAACTGATGCAGCCTCTGAAGAAGTTGCAATATGTCTGCTGATGGGAATACTTTCCCCTGGGCAAAAAGTCCTTCCTTGATGGGAAGTTGAGTGGCCCATCCACCTCTTTTTCTACTTCAATCTCCTTCTCCATAATGGATGAGAAGCTCCTCCAGATGTCTGGTATACTTCTCTTCATGAAAGAAGCTTGGAAGAGAGATGTTAGTGAGATAACTACAGTGCCTAAAATGGAAGTGGGTCTGAGAGTCCCAACTCATACTCATTATTATCTTCTTCCACTCTTCTTTTTAGATTCCATTAACCATTATCTAGCACGACTGCTGGCCTGACTACTTACTTGTTAGTGTTACCAGCCCAAAGGATTTAAGCCTGGTGTCACCGTGTCCTTTGGCCAGTCACTATACAAGCCCATTTACAGTCACAATTGTATGAGAGAGTATTAAGGTAGGCCCAAGTGAATCAACTGAGTTCTACTACATTCCTTCCTTCCTCCATTATGTCCTCCAAATGATCAACTACCTCACTGAGATAGCGACTCATCTTCTTATTTTTGATTCCCAAACACAACGAGGTTGACAACTGAAGTGGAAATTGGCAAATGAAGCTTATAATTCATTGGGACTTCTCTGTGTTCCCTTGAGCCAATGTACCCCCATGGGGAGCAGGACCTATAACCCAGAGGAACCCATAAGTATGGGCAAAGGAAACACATAACTCCCAATGAGTCACTGAGAGTGATGGTAAGTAGAGTCATTACTATTTCCACCCCTTGATCCCTGTGTCCGTGTATTCTTCTTACTGAGGAAGGTCATTGATTCAATGCATATAGAGTATTCTAGAAGATAGCATCCCATCTGTGTAGACCATTGCCTCTGAGCTTCCAATGATCTATCATGCTAGCAGTTTTTGAGTGGAATAGAATGTGATATGGTCAGTGAACCTCACCGTAGATTCACTCATGAACCTCTTTTGCAATGAAGTGAGTGCCCTGGTCTGATATAATGTTACACAGATTTCTATGCCAATGAATCAAATGTACTATAAGCTCTTGGACAGTCCTGTTGGCAAAGACCATATGGACAAGAAAGGCAAACTCACCCAGAATACATATCCATTCCTGTAAGACATAAGAAAATATATAACCCTTCTGGAATGAAATGAGCCCAATGTAGTCCACCTGCCACCTACAGACTATTTGGTCTTCTTGAGTAATGGTGTCATATTAACACTGTCAGATCACAGCGTTTGCCTCCTTTGGGTAAATACCTAGAAGTGCAATTTCTGGGTTGTAGGGTATTTTTAACCTCTTGAGGAACCTCCATACTGTTCTCCAGAGTGGCTGTACCAGCTTGCATTCCCACCAACAGTGTAGGAGGGTTTCCTTTTCTCTTCATCCTCACCAACATGTGCTGTTTACTGAATTGTTCATTTTAGCCATTCTGACAGGTGTGAGATGGTATCTCATTGTGGTTTTGATTTGTATTTCCCTGATGCCAAGTGATGCTGAAAATTTTTTCATATGTCTGTTGGCCATTTGTATGTCTTCTCTGGAGAAATGTCCATTTATGTTTTCTGCTCATTTCTTGACTAGATTCTTCGGGGTTTTTTTAGGTGTTGAGTTTGACACGTTCTTTATAGAGCTTGGAAACTAGCCCTTTATCTGATAAGACATTTGAATATCTTCTCCCATTTTGTAGGTTGTCTTTTGGTTTTGTCACCTGTTTCCTTTGCTGTGCAAAAGCTTTTTATCTTAATGAGGTCCCAATAGTTCATTTCTGTTTTTGTTTCCCTTGTCTTTGGAGGCATGTTTAGCAAGAAGCTGCTATGGCCAAGGTCAAAGAGGTTGCTACCTGTATTCTTCTCTAGGATTTTGATGGATTCCTGTCTCACATATAGGTCTGTCATCCATTTTGAGTTTATCTCTGTGTATGGTGTAAGAACATGGTTCAGTTTCATTCTTCTACATGTCACTGTCCAATTTTCTCAACATTGTTTGTTGAAGAGTGTGTGTCTTTTTTCCACTGGAGAGTCTTTCCTGCTTTGTCAAAGATTAGCTGATTATACCCAAAGACACCTCCAGACTGAAAGTGAGGGGGAAGAGAACCATTTATCAGGCTAACAGACATCAAAAGAAAGATGGGGTAGCAATCCTTATATCAGACAAATTAGATTTTAAACCAAAGACTGTAATACAGGATGAAGAGGATACTATACCATATTTAAGGGTCTAATCAACAAGAATATCTAACAATTATAAATATTTATGCCCCTAACTTAGGAGCAGCCAATTATATAAACCAATTAATAACAAAATTAAAGAAACACATTGATAATAATACAATAATATTAGGGGACTGTAACACCCTACTCACAGCAATGGACAGATCATCTAAGCAGATCAACAATGAAACAAGGACTCTGAATGACATACTGGACCAGATGGACTTCACAGATATTCAGAGCATTCCATCCTGAAGTAATAGAAGTAATAGAATACACATTCTTCTCAAGTGCACATGGAACATTTCCAGAATAGATCACATACCGGGTCACTAATCAGGTCTCAACCAGTACCAGAAGTTGGTTTCAAAAGGTATATAATTCTCCACTGCAAATGGTTAAGACCATACTCCAGAAAGCCAAAGGCCCACATTATGATGTTTTCACTGAGGCGTAACACAAACTATACATGACATCTTTTCCCACTAATGATAACCCCTAATACTCTTTGGTCTGCCAGACTATGTGTCTCAAAAGCAGGTCCACTTGCAGTACAGCTTGATCCCAGTGTAGACTCTTTTCCTGCTCGGGCTCCACTCAAAGCTGTCAAATTCCGTACTTCCTGTAATACAGGCTGGAGCAGAACCCTTAGCTGTAGAATTTGCTGACTCCAGAACCATAACACATTTGTTTTCTGGTTTTTCTACTTGTTTTTCTTTTCCATTTAAAATTCCCAATTTCCTTTTTAAACTAGATTGTGAAGTGCCACTGAAATAGGCAATGCTGGGAAGACAGTGTCTGTTATAATAAAATACATCAGATATTTAAGTAAATAACCTTAAAAACTATGCGGGGGAACATGAACCCAGTTGACTGAATCTGGAACAATGTTTTCTGTACAAGTGAGAAAAGGCATACCTCTTGTTAAGACAGATGTAAAAAGAACCATAGGAACACTGCAGGAGAAGTAGCTGGGCTGGGGGTGGAGGTGGGAGTGAATGAGGGCCAAGGGAATGAGGGGAACGGCAAACGAAAAAATACTGAGGTAGCAGTACCCTGCTCAGTGCAGAAAAACTGGCTAATCCATAAAAATTAGGCTATGATCTCAGATCAAATCCAGATGACCATGCAAAAGACATAATACATGCTACTTAGTTTTAGAAATAACACACATTTCTTGGGATAGGAGACTGCAAGTTACAATGACTGTTCTTTCACTTAGGAGGTGATGGACAAGCATGTTCTTAATTCCTGGATGCCTAAAAAATTTGACATCTGTAAAAAAAAAAAAAGCATAAATTTTCACAGGTTTCATCTCATATCTTCTGGAGTATATGTGTCTTACCAGGACCTCCAGTATGCTGACTAGCTCTTGACCACCATCAGGTCCAATCAACATAACATCATCAACAACAACTTAAATAATTAATATGATGTTCTACAGTATGCTCAGGCAGTTCAGATCTCTTTATTCTATATTATTACAATAAGTAGGACAGTTAACATAAGTTTTCAAGCAAAACTATCTATTCCATGTGAATATCTGATCCTCATTTAATTTGCCATAGAAAATGACATATTCTCCAAAATAATTACAACACACCTGAGGCCTATGAATCTACTCCAAAAAGTACAGTGCCTGTGACTGGGGCTAATATTTGCTTCAACTTGCAGAAGTCTACACTTATCACCCTGGGGACATAGTCTTCTGCCATTATAAACTGACCAATTAAATAGAGATACCTAAAGACTATAACCTCTGTATCCTTTAAATCCTAAAGGGTACCATTAATCTTCACTATTTTCCTTCTCCAGGATGTCATACTGTTTTTTACTTTACTTCCTTGGCTGTGCAGGGAGTGTGGAGGAAAGTTTCAAAAGCCTTCCATTTTGTTTACCTTGCTATTATAGTTTTTACCCCACATTACTATGACCCAATGTGGAGTCTGTACCAACTGCCAAGTATGCCAAAGTCACTTAAGATCCTGGGACCAGGGAAATGGCCATCAGGTGGGTTCATGGACCCAGTGGACTTCCTGCAAGCTCAGTGTTGGCCAGCATTCCATTTATTACCCAGTCATTCTATGCCACCACTCTAACAAGGGGACCATGATGAAGCACTGAGTCCCTGGATATTAATGTCAACTCAGACCCTGAGTCCAATAGATCTCAAAATGCCTGAGCATTCCCTTTTCCCTAATGAAAAGTTGTTTAAATAAATGACTGCAGGATCCTTTGGAGAAGGGCTAGAGGAACCATTAACACATAAAGAACCTAGATATTCTTTCTCCTGGGAATTTGCCCGCCACTTCAATAATGGCTTCCAGAACTGAAAACTGGATCAGATCCCAAAACTGGACTAGGGATCATGACTTGTCTTATGAAGACTCTATTTTTAAAAGCAGTTTTAGGTTAACAGCAAAACCAAGCAGAAAATACAGAGAGTTCCCATATATCCCCTGCCCCTACAAATGCACAGCCTTCCCTACTACCACCATCCTCCTCCAGAATGGGGTATTTGTCACAAATGATAAACCCACACTGACACATTATCACTCAAAGTCCACAGCTTATATAAGGGTTCACTCTTCGTGTTATACATTCTATGGATTTTGACAAATTTATAATGACATGTATCCACCATTATAATATCATTAAGAAGAGCTTCATTGCCCTAAAAATCTTCTGTGCTCTGCCTATTCTTCTCTCCCTCTCTGCCAACCCTTGGCAATCACTGACCCTTTTATTGTCTTCATAGTTTTGTCTTTTCAAAAATGTCATATAGTTAGAATCATACAGTACGCAGCCTTTTCAGAAAGCCTTCTTGGACTAAGTAATATGCATTTAGGAGCATGACTTTTTATTGAAGCACAACACTCACAGCCTGCTAGTTATCCTTTCTTGATTTTTCTAGAGCCACAAACTGAATAATACCTTAGTCAGTTACCCATCTGCTTCTTCCTTTGAGCTGATATTTTCTAATAACCATTTCCATTACTCTGTAGGTTAGAGACTGCCCCATCACTCTCGCTGGTCATGACAATGTTGCAACAGACTGGTTTAGGATGTTTAAGTACCACCATCTGGCCTCCATCATCTCAGGGTTCTATTATATGCCCACTGCAGCCTGAACCAAGCCCTGTAACAGACTGTGCTACTGCCATCCCTGGCCTACAAAGAAGACCTACATTGTAAACTGGTAATACTGGTGTTCTTCTAACCAGTGTATTTCTTATGCCTTTGGTAAAAGGTGTGTCCTCTAGGTCCCATGAACATAATTGGCTCATGGGCCTTCCAGCCAAAAATATTCACTCCAGCATCCCCATATCTGCAAGCTCTTTATTTTTTTAAAAATGTCTTATTTAAATTCAATTTAATTAACAGATCCTGTATTATTAGTTTTGGAGGTAGAATTTAATGATTCATCAGTTGCATACAACACCCAGTGTTCATTACTTCAAGTGCACTCCTTAATGTCCATCACCTAGTTACCCCATCCCCCCACCCATGTCCCCTTCAGCAACCCTCAGGTTGTTTCCTAGAGTTCATCGTCAATAAACTCTTCAATACGCAAATTTTATTTCAGGCCCCCTTGATCAAGCATTCTTAGAATTCAGGCCCACACTTACTCCCCTGACTCCTTCCAGCAAATGTTAGCTGTTTCTTGTAGCTCCTTTGGAGCACTGTCCCTTTCCTACCTTATCAGACTCAGAACATCCTCTGCTATATTATGGGTCTCAGATATTAATGTCAGTTCACAGCCCGCGTACAACCTAACTTAGTTATAAGCCTTTGGCAGTAGGAGGGTGGTATGGGTCCTGAGAGAGACACAGGATTCTATATGGATGAAAGGTCTTTATAAAGCCTTCCAGTGTGAGATGGGTAGTACTAACTCTTGATAGAGATAAATGGACCATGTCTGCAGGTTCAAAGGTATATGGTGAGTCAAAATCTTGAGAGACATCCATGTAGATGTCCTCAGCCCATTAGAACCTTGGACTTTCCCAACCAAAGTACTTGGCATAATAGACTTACTTTGGTTGGGCATTTTGTCATCACTGAATTCAATCCTCTGAATATTAATTCCTAGGTTTAGACCTTGACCTTCTCTATCTTCCCCCTAGACTTTATAAGAGCTTCTTTATATGCAACCAAGAGGTCCTCTGGCTTTTACACCTGGAACCTTAGCTACATATTATCTTTCTTTGGGTATAAGTGGCATTTGATAATAGTAATTCAATACCACTATGCTTAACATTATTATTTCTCCTGAAAGTTTCAAATGAATGATATATCACGCCTGCTAATGTGTTCTCTTCCACCAGTATAAATTCTCAGTTCAATACAGGTAAAAGTTTAGGAAATTGATCATCTTGTTCCAGGAGCTGTCTATGCTCCACAATGACCAGTGATGGGATCTGCACTGCCATCTTGATAGTGATCCAGCCTTAAGTCCCATCTTATCACCTACTTTCTCAAACCACACCTAAACCAAGTAATGCAGATTGGATTTCCTGGAAGCAGAAACTAAGACAGAATTTGAGGTGAAAGATACTTACTAGCAATCAAAATTTATTAAAGGAAGAGAGAGGAAGTAGGATTGGACAGAGGAAGAAATCAAACTTTGATAACTGGGCCGATGTGTCAATGAGCTCTGCAGTAAGTGTTCCTTATAAAAGTATCCCTAAAATGGCTAAATTGTTCCCACCTGGCTCAGTCACCAGATAAAGGATGCCCAAGAAATGGTGTGATGTCAGGTAAGATGGCTCTCTGCAGCTGAGGCAAACCCCAAAGGATATGAAATCTGGGGTCTGTCAGGGACTGTCATCTCTGTGCAAGTCCTTCCCTGAAAGGGAATCACCATGTATAAATAATTATCTATGTCATTACTTTCTGCTTGCTTTTTAAAGAAAAGTTTAATAGGTTACTAGCCAATAATAGTGGATATAAATCCTTTAAGGGCACAACCACTGAAATCTACAAGTTTACAGCCCAAAAAAGAAGATCAAAAATTTTCCATAAAATGAACAGCATTAAATTAGCATTATTATTATCACTTTGAGACACAATGTCATGTCAAGTCACTCCTCACCTGTTGAATTAAAACACAATTTTTCATGACCTGAGAACAGTCTAGAGTACAAGATTTTTATCAGATCTGTGTTCACTCTGGAGAAGTATTGCAGTGACACCTCCGTCAACCAAGATGAGGTAGATCACCTATTCTTTTTGAGTATGAGTTTAACATGGTGGCTTCTGGCAATTTCAACTGGATTTCTTTTTCCTATGGGACTTATTTATATCACTTTTTTGTGTGTCACTTTCTTAAATCACTACATCTGAAACTAAGTATGTACTATATGTTGGATAATTGAATTTAAATTAAAGTATACGAAGAAGCTGGACTACTATACTGCTACTTCTATCTAGTAGAAAAAGCTAGGTCTGTCCAATAACCAAAGTAGCATGGGGTTCAGTCATTTGAAGTAGACTTTCACACTCATGGCTGCAGTTTCTAAAACAAACTACTCTTCCAATAGACAAGAGCGGTGTTTCCTCACAGTGTGATTTATGAACTTCGTGCAACAGAATGACCACAAGTTCTTTAGAAAAAAATGCAAATTCCCTAGGGAAGGGCAAAAAATTGTATTTTTATATTTTCATATTTTTACATATTTTATGTTTTTCATATGTCAATTTTATATATTTTCATATATTTTATATTTTATATTTTCAACAGGCTGGTTAGGTGACAATAGAGCACACAAAGTCTGAGAACCACAGATCAATAGTGTGTTCACTGTTAAGTCACAGAGTGAGCTGTTAAGCACTAATGGAAACTGATGTATACTGAGCTCTGACTATGTGCCTGGCATTACTGTAAGCACTTCATGTGAGTTGTGTCATTTTATCCTCACTGTAGCTCCACACATGAGAGATTGTTATTACTTACATTTTACAGGTGATAAAACTGAGGGACTGGAAGATTTGAACTTAAAATATAAGAAGTTTGACTAGAATGGTATGAACTCTACTGTGAGCCAAGGAGAAAACAAAGCTCAAGGCCTTACACAGGAACCTTAGGCATCTATAGTCTTCTGAAATTTCACCATGTGAAATTTCCATAGGACCTATTATTTCTGTATTTTACATACTGAAAATATTTTGACATGTACATAACATTTTTTTAGATTATAAGTATTAACCCATTGAATGAAAGTTGTATACAATATCTTCTAGAAGTGATAAAGCTCTCAAATAATGTGGATAATGAAAGATGGATTCCTCACAAATGTCATCTTAACCAATCACTTTTGAAGAGCTATCTAGCCCAATTCTGACCCATTTCAGTTAATAAATCTATAAAATAATTAGTTCATTTCCTCTATATATATATAACTGTTGTACTGTCACTGTCACACTTTTTAAAATATGACTTGTTTTTTAATGAGCTCATGATGAGTGGAAACAAGAACATAGTTCATGTCAGAATTTCATGAAAATATTCTTTTTGTTATTTATTAAAAACAATATAATAAGACTTCATCTCTAGGGGTGCCTGGGTGGTTCAATGGGTTAAACCTCTGTCTTCTGCTCAGGTCATGATCTCAGGGTCCTGGGATCAAGCCCTGCATCAGGCTCTCTGCCCAGCAGGGAGCCTGCTTCCCCTCCCCCTCTGCCTGCCTCTCTGCCTACTTGTGATCTCTCTCTCTGTCAAATAAATAAATAAAATCTTTAAAAAAAATAAGACTTCATCTCTAGCATTATACTAAAAGCCACAACTCAGTATCCTTAAGAAAGTATTTTATAATTAAGGATCTCTTATTCTATGCTGCTTCACTAATCATGATGATGAGGATTCCAATCAAAAGAATATTTCCAGTGTCACAGCTAACCTGCTAACTTCGTTTAGCTGTGTAAGACACTTTTGTTGGCTTCACATATTCAGCTCTACACTTCAATATGATATTAAATAGCTCTTAATTCATTAACATTCTATTCAAATGAGTTCAATGCATTCATTCCTGATTCTGATTAAAAATAAAATTCTCTTGTTCTTTAAGACTTAAATTTTTAAAAGAAAAAGTCTTAATTTTAAGACAATTTCATTTTATAAAGGTATTTTAACCAATAAAGCACAATCATTTACATTGGAAATCTTGTGTAGAGGCTTACAGGAATAAAATTAGTTTGTTGTCAAGCATTTTAGAGATTTGAAACTAGAGAATTTAACTTCTCTGAGTAAAGAAAGGAAGAAGACACAAACTTATTATGTACCTCTTATATGCTAACTGACTCCTCTGGGAGCTTTTTATATGTTATTTCAGCTAATTATCACCATGCATTTGGAAAAAAGCATTACTGGCCCCCATAAGATTACCCACCATTTACATATAAGGAGACAGAGGTTCAATGAGGTTCAGTATTATGCCCAAAATCACACTGTCAATAAATGAATCAAAATTCCAGGGTCTTCCTCCACATACCATGTCACTTCCAGAGAAAAATGGTAGTGGCATATTAATAAACTAATGCAATCTGATTTACATATAAACACAGAATGGCATTGTGAAAAGTACATTATATTATAAACCAATTCTTTAACCCTAAGTATTACATTTACACACAGAGACAGTCTCTACAGACTGTGAGTTGTTAATCCATGAGTTGGTTTCAAAGAATAAGCATTCTGATTTATTGTTCAGTGACAGAAGTAGATCCTGGGAGTAATCCTGGTTTTTTGCACACAGGCAATATTTCAATTAAGAAGGTTTCTCTCTCATGAGGCCATAAAAATACTTCAGTGTGTAAGAATCACAGGCCATTTGTTAACAAGGCAATTGGTGAGAGTGGGGATTGTGGGGGAAATGGATTTCTGCATTAGGAATTTCCTTACAAAAAATGGAAAGTTACAAATGAAAGCTAATGCTTTTAAAGAATTATTAACATCAGACTTGATCTATACCACTGACTTCTTCCTGATCTTAGACAATGTTAAAAGGTCATGAAACAAAAGGGCAAAGTTAGAGGAGATGCATCATTCATAGAAGACAAAGTGGGGTGTGACCTCAAAGCTTATTAAAAACAAAAACAAAAACAAAACTACTTCTGACATTCTTCAAGTTCTTCTGGTTTTAGTTTTCTTTTCAACTCCCTCCCTGTGTAACCACTCACAGACACAACAGGTAGGAGATCAATTCATTCCTCATTTTTCATTTATTTAAACAGATGAATATTCTGCCTCAGGAGCCAGAACCTGCTCCCTTACATAACTGAGGTGTGTGCATGCCTCTGTGTGCGTGTGTGTGTGTGTGTGTGTGTGTGTTGCACTGTTCTGGGATGTGAGAGGGGGCAGGTAGAAATCCTGAGGCTCTATGGTGGAAGGCAGAGTTGACACCTCCCTTTCAAAGCTACTGTCTGGGAGAAGGGGTGGGAACTATACCAACCCATCAGCACGCCACATGTCAGTCTCACACACAGATCCTTCTCCGTCATGTTCGCTGGGAAATTTCCCCCAGACTAGGAAAAGAACCATAAGGCAAGTCTGCCTCGGAAGGCGAGTTTTTACCATTGCAGCACAAAGGACAGAGAAGCGCGCTTTCACATCTTCGCAACTCCACTCACTTGACCAGCTCTACACTTCAGCACCACGGAGAGCAGCGTCTCCTCAGCTACCACACATGGGGAGCCAGATTCCGGGGACTCAACACCAGATTCCGGTCATCTAGAGAGGAGGGACCAGCCTGCTTATTTCTCCCTCAATGTAAGCAACTATGATGATTCTTTCATAATGATTTTCCCAACAGAGGTTGTTTTCTTGCTGAAATAGGGAATTAAACTTTTATTTATTAGCTCTTTTCCTCCTGTGCATTGCTTGGATTTTTAGATGTAAATCTGGATCTGAAATCTTTCTTATATGTTGGGTTGGCAGAGGAATTTTTTTTCACTTTTCCTTGGAAGTCTAAGTTTAAAAATCCGTTTAAAATAGACAACTCATCCTGGTAACCCAGTCTCTTTTTGTGCTAGAGTGCAGTTTTTTCTTTTATTCCTGGAAGAGAGTATATGTGTTGTCTGTTCTCCTCCTACTTCACTACTGACAGCTTTTTAATTTGACATTTTTGTGACTATTTATCTTAACATAAATATGGGGATAGTAAGAGGAAGGCTGTTTTCTGATAAGTAGCCACCATGAAAGAACTACAGGTGGGAAGAAAGAGGCTGTTGCTTTTTCTTTCCTTTTATTTGTGGAAAATATGTCCTTTAGATGTCCATTTTGACATAATGAATATGCTCTTAATAAAAGAGATGTAATCTGGGCAGGGCTTTAACACAAGCTTTGAAACTCTTAACACGGAATCTCCTATACATGTGAAGTTGTAAATTCACTTAAGTGTGACTGACTAGACTTAATCAAGATGCTGTTGCCATTAATTGTAATTTAAATGCTTAATGAATTCAGGGTAGATTTGAAAGAGGCAATAATGATTGACCCTGTCTGGTGGCGCTCAGTGAATTTTTGCCTCAGAATGCCACCTGCTGGTGGGTCCTGTTTCTGAACCACTGGACACACATCAGATTTATGAATGAATACACATTAAATCCAGAATATTCATTATGAATATAATACAAATTCACTCTCTAAGATTTTTTAAACAATGGCATTGGCTTAATTATTTAACAACTTACCAAGGTTCTACGTCACAATTACATTTCATAAAAATTTCCAAAAACACTTGCTCCTAAGCTTAGGGGCATACAGATAAGCTAACTCCTTCTGGCAGTAATTAACCCCCCCAAAAATGAGAACTATGTGGAGCCTCACTGAGGCTAATTTCAGATACATGTGGTATCCTGGATGAGAGCTGCCAGGATTTCTTGCTTAAGGAAAGGCAATCAACATTTCTCCCCAGATAAATATTCAGCATGTTACTTTATTCAGTATTGTCATTTCACAATTTAAGAGCCCCTCTTATTTTTGCAGTAGTAGATGATCATTTCAGGCTTTCCTGTTACAAAAGTTAATTTAACAGTTAAAAGGTTATACATATATATTTTATACCAAGACAAATCTTTGGGGAAAAATATATAACTGTAAGAACTTGTCATTTCAACTCTATCTGGAGATATACATAGTGAGATACAGACATCCAGGTTCATAACTCCTCGGTTCCAAATAAGACAAATAAGGATTAAAAAGAAAGAATAAATAAAAGAAGCACATACAAAGCACTAGTTATATGTGTATGGCTAATATATAGGGTATTTTGAAAATATAGAGAATAATCTCTAAATGATGTTATTTGTTGAAAAATAAGTTGTTGATAAAATCATTTATTAGCATTCAGGAATCTAGATAATATTTTCAATCCAAAATGTAATGGAAAAAATATAACACATTATTGTATTTAGAAAGTAGATCTTAAGCAGAATTGTTTGGAAAGTATATCTCAATATAATGTATTATAATGAGTAGCAAAAGGATATTTTTGCTATTCTCATAGGACCTGAATGGTAAGGTCTATGAACTCATGTATATTCACGGGATAACCACGTGGATACTTTCCTTTTATTCAAGATTCATGTGTTGTACAAGCAAATCATAGCCACTAACTTAGGTAAGAACTTGAATGCTATAGATCTACAATTATTATGATTATATTAAACAAAGAGAGTTAATAGTATCCAATGTTACTAGCACACTTACTAGGCACTGTAACTCATAGGTACTATCTCACCTCAACTTTAACAGAATAAGGAAGATGATACTTCAAAATTAATTGGATGCCTCTGGAAAATTTTTCAGAAGTATCCTGAAGAAGTGGAAATGCCCCAGTCACCCAAGGGACTTAATATACCCTCTGATATTAATGGTCTCCTTTAGCAACTTATGGACCATTATTTATAGTGGAGCTGGAAAATAATTTGGCCTTGGAACTCATGCCTTATTTTATTTTATTTTTTTAAGATTTTATTTATTTGACAGACAGAGATGACAAGTGGGCAGAGAGGCAGGCAGAGAGAGAGAAGGAAGCAGGCTCCCTGCTGAGCAGAGAGCCCGATATGGGGCTGGATCCCAGGACTCTGGGATCATGACCTAAGCCGAAAGCAGAGGCTTTAACCCACTGAGCCACCCAGGTGCCCCTCATGCCTTATTTTAAAAGTTATCAGCACAAACAGGAAATAATAATTACAGGTTCATATAGCTCTGATATTTGTAAACATTAACACCTCCCGTTTTATTGGTCTTCTTTAATGACCAACCCAAATTCAAGTATTTAAGAACTGATTACATTATTTGACCATGCACCATGAGTATAGGGCACCAGATACATATGCCATATAAACAAGTAATTCCCCTGCCCTCAAGGATCCTGCACTCTAATGAAAAAAATTTACAGTCTAAAGAAATTTAGAAAAAATGGAGGAAGAAGAGGATGGCATTGGCATACCAGCCCAAAGCATTGGCTTTGAAACCAAACAGATAAGATCCTTACTAGTGGATCTACCACTAAAAAGTTATGTAGCTTTAACAAAAGTGGTTAATTTCTCTCAGCCTCATTTCATCACCTGTTAAATGGGAATGACAACAGCACCAGCAAAATGTAGTAGTTTATGAGAATTTAAAATGTTAATATATGTAAAGTATTCAGCATAGTGCCTGCAATGTGGTTAATGTGTACTAAATGTTAATCATTACGATTAGTCACTGAGGAAAACTGATAAGCTTATCATATGATTTGTGTGAATTAAAACAATAATTCGTATAAAGCACTTATCAGAGTATCTGGCACATGGCAAATGTGTAATATATGTTAGTTATCACTATTATACAGTCATTTAGAAAAATAGCTAAGCTGACTGTATTAGTGGAGAGTAAAACATAAGCCAATTTATAGTCATTTACTTAAGTGTACTGGTATGTAAGATTTTAATCATTACTGTCATAGACATTTGCATAATGCTCACAGTATCCAGGACATGTCAAATACATTACTGCATTTTCACTGTGGTTGAGATGCAGGGAGGATGGATTTTACTATTCTCTTATTTCGGTAAGAAAACTAAGATTTAGGAGAAGATTCTAAATCACTTGAATATTTCATCACTGTTGCTCTGGACTAAAACTCAGACTGTATACACTTGGGAGAGAATGCACAGACCAGAGTGGGGTCTTCCTAGGTAACTAGACTAACTCCTGGATTTTGTTCGGTTCGACGTTCAGTTGTGGAATGTTACAGACTGAATTAGTTTCAGGCTTGGGTGATTTCCACAGAGACCTATGGTGCATGGAGCAATTTTATGAAAAAGACAACAAATGTCTCCAAAAAGACATTTTGATTAAGTGTCCTTTTCTTCATCAGTAATTAATCACAATCCCTGTCTCCAAAATGCTTAATGGTCAGGCTTATTTGCAGCTGGATTTAGGGTGCAGAATTTATACTTTTCATGGATCACTGACATCTGGCTTTCTTCAGACTGGCTGATGCATCTGTAAAAGCAGTTTGATAAAAATAGCAACCAAGGGATCAAGAGGGAGTTTAATAATCAGTCCTCCTCTCAAATATGGTTTTGTTTCCACTGAAACCCTTCTTCTCAATGACATCAAATGTCAATGTATGCATTTATGAAAGATGAAAAACACAGTAACTTAATGGAGATGTTTGATGAGTCTGATCACTCATTATCTCAATAATATATGCAAATAAAAATGCATTTGCATTCAAAGTTCATTTTTAAGAAAAATATTAGAGTAAGGGCAATCAAATATTAATTGGATTTTAAGGAGACTCATTTTGCTCGTTATTGGTCCTTAAACTGGGACAATATCCCCACACTCCAGCAGAGCAACACAACTGATTCATGAGTGTGAGTTGTGGCCATCAGCTATTGTGAGCCAAATGACTTTATCTTTTTGACATATCACCTTTTGTGGATTCTTCCCAACCCATCTGAAATGTATGGCTAAAGCCTGACTCTTCATAATGTCAAGATTATTAGTAAGGCTCAATATATTTGCAAGGATAAAAATGCTGAAATTAGGCAGCCAGGGAAAGGCTGGTAAAAGAGTACAAATTTTTAGCCATAAGATGAAGATCTAGTGTACAACACAGTGACTATAATGGTTGACAACACTGTATTACATAAACAAAATTTTCTAAGAGAGAACTTAATGTTCTCACCAAATACATACATGTGAGGCGATGAATGTGTTAATTAACTAGATGATGGGATCCCTTCCACGACGCATGCTTACATCAAATCACTGCAATGCATATTTTAAATATTTCAGAATTTTTTTTTAATTTTTTAAATTTCTTTTCAGCGTAACAGAATTCATAGTTTTACACCACACCCAGTGCTCCATGAAATGCGTGCCCTCCACAATACCCACCACCAGGCTCCCCCAACCTCCCACCCCCCGCCCCTTCAAAACCCTCAGGTTATAGTCTCTCATGGTTCTTCTCCCCCCCAATTTCCCTCAACTCCCTTCTCCTCTCCATCTCCCCATGTCCTCCAGATTTTGTCAATCGTTACCTTAACAGAGCTGAAAAAATAAATGTTTAAAAAGCATGATTAGAGGGGTATCAGGATAAGAGGGGGTTAGAGCAAATAAGACGCCCCCAGTGAGGTAAAAAGGCCCCCACCAATATCTGAAGGAATTCACGTGGCTCCAGAGTCTGCTGTAAAGTGCTTTACAGGGAACGTGACCTCACAGCACAGGATGCCCCAGTATACCCTAGGATGTATACATGACTTGAGGGCCCAGAAGGTTTCACCAAGGCCAAATTCTCCTAGGGAAAGAGCAGAACTAACAATTCTGTAAGCATCCGAATGTATCTCAAAGCTGAGATTTTAAAAGCTGGGAGACAGAGGCTTATTTGTTTCTTACTACATCTAGGTGTCTGCTTTCAAGGTCATTCAGAAAAATGCATGTCAAATGGGGAGGACATTTGACATTCTGACAAATACTAGGCACACACATGTACTTTTTCCTTGATAAAACATGATTATTATAGAAACATCAAGATTTATATGATACTCTAATCTTGTGCAGAAATTATTTGCCCTAAGGTTTAGTGTTTCTGCTTCACTTAAAAAGTAAGAATGCTAACACCTTGCTTTTATGTTTGTTCACTGTCTAATGGGGGAAATTATCAAACAATGTTTTAACATCCCTTGAGTTTTTAAGCTGCAATGCCTATGATATTCATACAGATTCTGAATTTAGATTGGGTACTTGCATGTTCCTGGTGAAATGTTCTCTGCTCTGACTTGGTTCAGTAGTTATTATATTTCCTTTGAATTAATATCTCCATGATGGTTGCTATGTATTAGTTGTATGCCCTTGACCTTGGAGTCTGACCTATTCTCCCTCTTGAGCAGACCTCTAATGGAAAAGTGACATGGAAACAAGCTGAAGCCCTGGCTCCTTCTAGGACAGCTGCCATCTCATTTCTGACACACCACTCAGGTGCTCCTGAGTGGAAACTACCTTTTCTCAGGTTGAGTCATAATGGCTAAATCCAGAGAGGTGCTCCAGAGAGGGGTGTCTAAATCCAGAGAGGTGCTCCAGAGAGGGGTGTCAGCCTCATCAAAGGACACACTACGTAATTCTATCAGAAAGACTATTAGTCTTCTATGGGCTCAATTCGCCCTCTGCGTGTGTATACCCAGATGACAGACCTTGAAACTGACATCATAACATCCTCTGAAACAAGGCTCTTTGGGGATACAAATGAGGTGACTGCTTAGCTTTCAACTCAGTCTCTTTCTTCCCTCTGAAAAACCCGTAATAAAATGCCTGCACCCTATTTGTTAAGTCCCTCTCCTATAGAGGTCTCTAGTGGATTCCCAATCTACAGTCTCCTTTGGCATCAATAAGCAGCCTCTCTCCCTGGGAAGACGGCATTATTGAGAGAAATGGGCTCAGAGAAGCTCATGGACTTGAACCCTGAGAACCTTTTCCCCAGAAAGCTTTTATCCAAATGCACTTTAGAAAAGTGGATGGCAATTCGGATCTCTTCCTAAAAGAGTACAGAGCTCTCTGCTAGAATTTATCACCCACGGTTACATTTTGACGGAGTTACCTGTAATTATTCCTTCTAATTTTCTGCAGATGAAGAAGTCATTCTGTTGAAGAGTTCAGCAGCTTCCCCCCAAAAGTGTGGGCCTCGGCCCTAGGCAAGATTAGAGCATAATCTCTGAGCTCCAAGTCTTTTGGCTTATGCCAGACAGGGCCCCCTAAAGGAGCTAAAACTATAAAGGTTTGAGCAGATCAAAAGGTAAAACAAGCAGAAAACCAAATAGAGCCCAGAATTTTAAAGATCACAAGACTGCCACTTTTTTTGAAATCTCAAAACACTAGATTTAGTTTAAAGTCCTTCTTCTGGAATTACTTTTATTTTTTTTATAAATGGCTTAAGTAAAATAAGGAGTATTTTTAATGCATGGAGATATGACCAATAACCAAAAGACTACTAGAAACCCAGAAAATAGTTCAAAATAAATCCCCAAGTACTTACTCTTTAGAATATATACTGTCTTTTAAAAAAAGAATATATACTGTCTTATTGAAATGTATGCCATTCTAATTTAATGTGAGTAGGGGTAGACTAGAAAGAAAAAAAAGAATAGAAAATATGGGTAGGGTCAATTGGAGAATCAGCTGTTCAAGTCTGTAGAGATTTAGGGAACAAGCGGTCAGAACTCTATATTATAATGAAAGCATCCCTGAGCCAGGGATCCATTCGAAGTCTCACTGCTAACTGGAGATGGGGTGCCTGACTCAGTCCCAAATGACACAATACCTTTTATTTTCTCTAGTCTGACCTTTTTAAAACCCTGGCAAACTAAAGACTAGGTTACTTACCCAAAGTTACCACGGTGGCCAAAGGTGGCAGAGGGACTCCTACTCTAAGCCATCCGATTTCAAAGCCTGTCTCTCAGTCCTTCTTATGTCAGCAATATAACTTGTAATAGGATCGATGCCAGAATTGCACAAGTAATATAGATGAAATTATTAACTTCTCAGTATTAACTTCTCTCCCGGTAGAGAATAGGTGCTTAATAGCTGTTTAACCATTTATCCGTTATCCATTTAACCATTTAACCATTATCACCAAGTATTAGTATTAACCTCTACCTGCCATAATAACAAAGAACAAGTGAAAAATAAACCCAGCATCTAAACTAACTTGCTCTTCCACCCATACAAAAATCCAGGTTTGATCTGAGGAAGCTAGGGCTGAATTTCCTCAGTGGTCATCAGTAAGTGGCAATGTGTCCAGGCCCACTTCCTGCCACAGCTTGCCCTTTTGGAGATGCTCAGGCTTCACAGGTACTAGAAAGCAAGCACAGTCCCCAAACAGGTTCCCCATAAAGAAAGCCACCCGGGACAGCACCAGATGTGGAAACAGAGGTGCGTGGCCACACCTGTGTGTTGTGGGAGGGCTGTCACAGTGAGGGAGCTCAAGGGGACAATGCACCCGAAGCAAAGAGGGCAGTATCTGCAGTGGCCAGGTCTGCAGCAGAGCCCTGGGGGAACTGGGTATGCCAACAGGCAGGAGGATACCAACACGCCTAATACATGTCACCTCACTTAATCCTCTGATGGACCTATGGCAAAAAGTTACCCACATTGTACAGGTAAATTCACAGAGAAGCAAGGTATCAAAGCCCAGAGAAATTAAGTGAAGTGCTGAACTTGGCACACACTGAGAGAAAACTCATAGTCATTGGCCTGTTTGGACTGCATTCCTACCCCACACGCTCCCTATCTCCCATTACCCTCCGCCTGAAGCCACATTTCAGTCTGTCACCATTCCTCCACCCGAGGCGCACAGATGCTGGATAGCCTAATCAATATCCCTCTATATGAATAGGAATAGTTCAGGTTCGCTAACCGGTCTTCATCTCAGCGAGCGGAGAATGATTTCTAATAAGATTTCATAATTTCTCCTACGATCCTGCTTGTGAGATTCTTTTTCACCTTGACAACTTGGGTCTGCTCTGCCCCTGGACACCCTGCAGGCCCCTGGGAGAGTAACCGAGCATCTCTGCCTTGTACCCCCATAGGTTGGGGAGCAGCACCTTCAAAAACATGCAGCGCCGGCACACGACACTGAGGGAAAAGGGCCGCCGCCAGGCCATTCGGGGTCCTGCCTACATGTTCAATGAGAAGGGCACCAGCCTGACTCCCGAGGAGGAGCGCTTCCTGGACTCGGCAGAGTATGGCAACATCCCTGTGGTCAGGAAAATGCTGGAGGAGTCCAAGACCCTCAACTTCAACTGCGTGGACTACATGGGGCAAAACGCGCTGCAGCTGGCCGTGGGCAACGAGCACCTGGAGGTCACAGAGCTGCTGCTCAAGAAGGAGAACCTGGCGAGGGTGGGGGACGCGCTGCTGCTGGCCATCAGCAAGGGCTACGTGCGCATCGTGGAGGCCATCCTCAACCACCCGGCCTTCGCGCAGGGCCAGCGACTGACCCTCAGCCCGCTGGAGCAGGAGTTGCGTGACGACGACTTCTACGCCTACGACGAGGACGGCACGCGCTTCTCCCACGACATCACACCCATCATCCTGGCGGCACACTGCCAGGAGTATGAGATCGTGCATATCCTCCTGCTCAAGGGCGCCCGCATTGAGCGGCCACATGACTACTTCTGCAAGTGCAATGAATGCACCGAGAAGCAGCGGAAGGACTCGTTCAGCCACTCGCGCTCCCGCATGAATGCCTACAAGGGACTGGCCAGCGCTGCCTACTTGTCTCTGTCCAGTGAAGACCCTGTCCTCACCGCGCTGGAGCTAAGCAATGAATTGGCCAGACTAGCCAACATTGAGACTGAATTCAAGGTAACTCTCCCACTCACCACTCTGCAGACAGAGGGCTCTTCCAGGTGTGTCCATTAGTCAAATGGGCTGTCTTCCGGTCTAACCCAAGGTGAGGGCCTTGGGGTCTCACCGGCCCATGGGAGGAAGGGGATTTCCTCAACCTTGCCAAACGTAGGCCTGAAGGAAAAGCAGTCCATTAGATGAAATAATTGAAACCACCTAAATGTGAACAAGAGGTGACTTAAGCACAAATCTACACAGTAAAAGACAAGCAGCACATAAGCAGGATGGTGTTGTGGTTTGGAGGTAAGGGCCTCACTGGGCTCTGCCCCACAGAGCTCAGTAGTGTCTAGGACACCTGTGAATTTTTCCTAGCCCAGGTCTGGGATTTCTTGATTTTCTCACCTGAATGGTTTTGATATATCTTGTCCAGTTCTCTATCCTGTCCTGGACTGTGTTGATCCTAGATCCAGTCTCCTACCCAATGCTAGAAAGGCTTGCCGGCAGTCTTTCTCAGTTTAGCAAGCTATTACTATTGTTCTGCCAGGGGACTAAGGGAAAGGTAAATGAAACAAAACTGTTCTTGTGTCTTTGGGCTTCTTCCCTCTGCAGATGGGCCCAGGCCAAAAACCCTATAATTCCACCCCCCAAGAACACCCACACAACCAGACTAGCCTGGGGAATGGAGACCCATCTCCAAAGTCCATTATTCAATAGTGGAGTGATCCTGTGCTTTTACTATCAACTGACACTATTTAAAGGAGGTGTTTAAAAACAACCATTAATATGGGTACCATTGTTATCCTCCTTTTCGATGAGGGCACAGAGGTAAAGAGATATCATATAGCTAGGAAGTAGTGAAACCACTAGGCACTCAGAGCCCAGAGCCAGCTCTTAGCCATTCTGGGAAAACTGTTCATGCACTGGGCTTCTCAGGGTTCACTGGCCTTTATCTGAATGATGAAGGTATGGAATACCCCCACTGCAGAAGGTGCACCTGGAAGGGCAGAAACTATAACCAGCCTCAGCATTTCTCATCCTGCTATTTGACCAGAGCCGAGGATTCCTGGGAGCATACAAAAATGTGTCAGATGCAAGGCTGACAGCGGAGCTGGGAAAACATGTTAACTACAGGAGAGAAGTTCATTGTCCTAATAAGATGTTAGGGACACAATTAGGTGGCCAAGGATGGCTACTGATTCAGCCAAAGGAGGCCCCATGGACCATGGTGTTCAGGGAGATCTCAAAGGAGGAAACAGAATGGGACTGGGCCTTGCTGAGGCAGAGGAATTGGGATCAGTGGGAGGAGAAAGGTGGGCATTTGGAGGAGGCAAGTGAAGGTGAGGTCTGGAATGGCCCAGAACAGGCAAGGGACTGCCAAGAAGCTGCATGGGACTAGAACAAAGGCTTCCTGTAGGGGCACACAGGAGGAATGCTGCAGAGATGGTTCAGGGGCAGATCTCAGAGGGCTCTGTGTGTCAGGCTGAGCACTGTGGAAGCTATCCTGTAGGACGTGGAGAGCCACTGAGATTTGTGATTAGAGGATGAAAATGATAAAAGCTAGAGTGTTGGAAATTTACTTCACTGGTAGGTGAGCTGAATTAGAGGATTTGGCATGTGAGGCACTAGGACACATGGAGAGACAATTTAGATATGCATTCATGAGACCCTGGAAGCCTCTCCAAAGGAATGGATTGCCCACAGCCACAGACAGAAGAGACAAGCTCACCAAAAGCTGTGGGGCACTACAGATGTGAATAGATGAAGAATCCTGGAATTAACTAATTTTATTCCATCTGTTCCCCTTATCTTGGACCCATCTACTGAATTAGAACAACTTCCCCAATCCTGCATTGTTCATAGCCTCATCTAAAAAAAATTGGTGGATGTAGATGAGGAGATTACCCAAAGAGGCCCCCAAAGAATGTAGCTATTGTCTGTTCTTTCCTTGTCTCTGTATAATAAACTCCATCAACCAGCAATAAGGTCAATGAAGCCCCAAGGAATGTTGGTACAATCTTGTTTGTTCCCTCAGCTTCAGACTGAATCTTCAAAGGCCATGTAAAAGTGGCTAATCCAATACATTTAGCAATTTCTGGCCCAAGGGTGGGGGGGAAATTCCAGAAAAAAAAAAATTTTTTTTTTTTCTGGATTCAGTTTTCTGGATAATTGCCCAATTGCCCAATTCTCTACAATCTGGGAACAGTCCAGCCTTCCTGAAAAAACGATGCTAGACTAACATGTGGAATTATATCTGAGCCATTTGTTTCCTTTACTAAAACCAAAAGTCTGGCATATTTTAGTATATTATATATTATATATCTAACATATATCTGATATATCTAATATATATCTAATATAATAAGATATTATATATCTAAAACTGGAAGTTTGTGAAAAGCATGATATTTTGATTTAAAAAGTAAATTATGGCAATTAGAGACAATTAAGAGCACTCCTAACATGACAAATGTGTTCTACAATGCACTGCCTTACTCAGAATAAGAGCTAGCATAAATACATTTGCTGGCTATTAACATCCCCTAGTTACCTTTGTTTGAAATAATGTCTTTCACATTGTCGACAAATGGCACATTATAAATTAACACAAGCGTTCCTTTAGAACTTTATTACTTATTCAACTATCCTTGTATGTGCATTCCTGACATTATAAATCTTCTCAGAGAAGAGAGCAGTTTAGCAAAAGACAAGTCAATTTGTAATAAAAGAATGAAGAGCAAGTGTGTGTTCTAAAATGCACTCTTTGGGAGTCTGCCCTACTTTAAAGGGACTGCGTGCTGCTGACGGTAGCCACATGTATGTGGGTGACCCATGACATCAGCTGTATAAAAAAGAGATCTGGTCCTGACTGGAGGTGTCCTATGCCATCCTCTAGATCCTCTAAGACACTCGCCCTGGGGACGGCTGCTCCTTACTAGAAAAGCTCACACAGGGAAGCCTAGATTCAGTGGCCTAGTCTACTGTTTTTGAGTCACTGTAATTTATTACCAGAACAGAGTCTAGTCATTAGCAAGATCTACAGCCAATGTCCAGGTCTCCAGTAAATTATGGCTGAAGTCAGAAGCCTGCCAGCAAGCCAGTATTTTTGGTTTAGAAATGATGCATCTCCTCAGAGATTTCTCTTATGCCTCTCTCATCTTCTTGGGTCTAAAAAGATGTGAAAACTCATTGTGGCCCATGAGACCTTCCTAATGCCACTGACCGTTGCTCAGTAATCTAATAAGCAAGCATTCCATAAATCCTTGATGAAGGGAATGAATGAAATCCTGAAGGCATAATCCTTTCAACTGATGGAGCAAGAGATTACTTTTATCTATGATTTAAACTCTTCCTACATGTATGAATCTAATAGAGCTATTTGGTAGACATGGTGGGATGGGAAAGCTCTACAGAAGGTTAGGAGGCGGTTAAAGGGATCAAACAAACACAAGTTAAATAACAGAAGACCAATCATGTGCTGCATTGTACAGTGCCAGTGGCCACTAAACTCCTGGACAGCAGGACCTACAAGTGACATTTTGGTAACTGGTTTATCTGAAGAGGAGGAGACAGGGACAAAGAAAGGGAAGATCAGCATGGGATGGGTTATTCAGAGGTGTTTCATCCTGACGGAGGCTCTCTCTATATAGAGGCACCTGAAGTAGCATGGGAAAAATAAGGTTGAGTTACAGCTCCAGCCACCAGGAACACAATAAGGTCTTTACACTTTTCTTGAATTAGTCCCTTTGGGTTTCTTTAGTGATCAGCCTTCTGATAAAACTGCTGAGGATCCCCTCTATTTTGCTGGTATCTTGCCAAACTCCAGGGCATCCTGTCTACTGTGTTGCTTATCTATAGAGCTTTTGTTTCAAAAGGATTACAGGTGTTAATCTTTCTTCCAACTCAGTTACACTAGCAGCGATGCCCTAATGGGAAGGGGTGGAGAAGCAAAGGACAATAGAAAAACAGGAAGTGAGGTTTAGGGATTTGGAAAGAAAGAGAAAACAGGGCAGGGACTGGAGGTATCCCTTTTGCTTTCTCGCCTTTTGCTTAAATTTAAAGTACCCCCTGTTCCCAAGTCAAGGGACTGTGGAAGCCCTAAAAACACTTTCCCTTAGTTACTGAAGACTTGGTCATTCAGAGTAATAATAAAGCTCCAATGAAGAAGGCTTTTCATGTTGACACAACATCAGCATGGAGGCTGCTGACAGTGCAAATGATTCTAATAAACCAGAGAGGAGAAGAGTAAGAGCAAGAAAGCTAAAGCTGTAGCTTCATCCTGCTTAAAGTGCTGATGACTTTACTGGTTGTTAATGGGCTGTGAACCCAGGTATTATGAAAAAAATAGATAATGAATTATGTATCAATGTTTGTGTTGCCATTTTAAGACCTGCAAAAAAATTCTCTGGGCCTAAAATACCACAGATTAAAAATGCAAATAATGATAAATCGGACCAATTTGCCACCTGCTACGATCTCTAGTGAGATCCCACTGTGGAAGGTAAAGATGTTGAGATGACAGTTTGTAATCTGCTTGCAAACTTATCAAAATGGAAGAGGAAAGAGGAAGGGAAAAGGAGAAGGAGTGTCTTTGTATGGTGGTAGAGAGAGCTCAAAGCACATAGGAACTAGGCCATTTGGAGCCAGGGAGCTAGGAAGCCAGAAAGCTTGAGTAAAGGCCCACCCTGGACCTGAGGCAGTAATGGAAGGCTAAATAAGCCTGCGCTCCCAGCATCCACTGGAATCTGTGTTTTGCACCTGTTTCTCAGAATATTTTTAGGCTTTTCAAATTTTACAGACCAACACCGTCAGAAAATAAATTTCCGTGAAGTTTGAAAGCCTGGCTGGTAGTATAAACAAATGCCTACTTAACATGCAAGAAATGACTTGAACATTATTTCCTTTACCATTGGGAAAATATTTTTTAAGCTGCGAAGTCTGCAAGTCTTAAAAGCAAGTTGTTGGGTGTTTTGTTGTGTTTTGTTTTTTTAAGAGAACTTGGCAGAAAATTCCTCAAAGCACTCACTTATGTATCAATCCCCAGTACCTTCGGGAATCTGACTGTGTGCCCCCAGCCCTCTGCTTGAGCATCCAAAAAGATAGAGTGGAAGCAGAGGATCACAGGTATCACGGGATGAGCTGCCATGGGATGCCCCCTGTCCCCGAGCACGTGCAGGTCTGGTGCAGTGAGAGCATACGTGCCAGTCAACAGGTCCACACTGCGGCCAGAATCACTGGCTTCCATGTCTGAGAGCAAGATCCAGGGACTAGCTTATCTCAGGACAAGGGACAGACATGAACTCTGCCCATGCTAGCTCCATCTTTTTCTATTTTCCTAACTAAGCATCTGGAGGAGCACTTTCACCAGGGCATTCATTAATGAGTCATCATAGGAAATGAGCTAATTAACCTATGCTTCAGTGATAATTTTTCATTGGGTCACAACTAATACCTAAAGTTATGTGACTTTTTCTGTGGTTTATGCCAAGAGCATCAGCCTCTAAAATACAGGACGACAGTGTACATTGGGCGACAAGAATTCAGGTGGGATAAAGGAGGCCATTTGCTTTCTGAGGACAAGGGCGGGGAGAGGTTCCAGTGAACGCCCAGGGCAGCCGTGCTTCGTTTCCTCAAGGCTGTGGAATGGAGAGCCAAGAGCTTGGCTCCACACTCAGACTGACTGGCTTCTAGTACATTGCCATCCCCTGGCAACCGTGCAATCTTGGGGCATCTACTGGAAATTAGTTTTCTTATTTGGAAACTGGGGTGTTAGAATTGTAACATGTCCAAAATGGAATGCCTGTCTTTCCCACCCAAATCCTGGCTCTTACCCTAATCTTTGTAAATGACAACACAATTCACCCACTTGTTCAGATGCCTCATCCCACTGAACCTTCAGAAAATCCTGGCACATATTAGGTACAAAGCAAGTATCAGCTCAGTAAAGAAATAAATGAGTCAGTGAGGGAATTAATAACAACGTCCTTGTGCAGGGTGCTGGTGAGGATTATATTCTTCATCTAATTTTATATTCTTCATCTAATCGAATCCTCAACAGCACACTGATTAGATGAAGGATCTAAAACTCCTTAAAGAGAACTTGACCCAGAGTAAGTATATAATTTTCCCCCAGAGAGCTCAGTGGGGATGAGCCTGCTGGATTTTCAACATCACAATGTTCCCTCCAATGAACACAACTCCTCCTCTTTCAGCACCTCCTCTACTCAGTCTTCCTGATTTCTGCTAGGCTTCCCTACCCCCTGCCCCAACCCCTGTAGATCTTTCTAGAACTAGAAAAACTAGAAGCTGTACTTGTGAGCTCCATGGTTTAATAAAGGCCAAGGGAATAGTTCCAGTTGGAAACACACAGACCACGGACAGTGCATAAGCCTGGAGTATTGCTAAAACATTGCTGTGAGAAGAAATGGCATGGGCAGGAAAGACAGAGGAGCAGAGGAGGAGCAAGGAACTGGGCAGGCAGAGCTCCTGACAAATACAGAAAGAGACTATTTTTTGAAAAATAGCTTCGTGGAAAAGATTCATCACTACACACAAAAAAATGGGGGAAAAATCATTTCCTCTACAAGTCCAACTATCAGCATGAAATATCAGAGATATGGAGAAATTGGAGACCATTCTAGAGAATATTAGTCGATGAGTAGCAGCACAAATTACCTCAAATGGAAATGAAGGGTTTTTCTCTGAAAAAAAAAAAAAAGTTACAATGCTATATAAATTAGTCATCATAGGGTATCATTAATCAAGGAGCTGCACACCCCACTGATGTGCAGGCATGTATTTTCCTAGCAGCAAATTCACAGATTCAATGTGGAAAATATATATCAGGAGAAGATCACAGGTGGGTGGGCCCTACTCACGGAGCTCTCTGAAAACCTGACATCCCTGTGACAAACACTCGTCAAGCCTCTAGTAAGAGCAGGGCTCCAGGCTGGGTGCTGGGATGAAATAATGAACCAGATTCAACAAGCTTCCTTCCTCAGGACCTGAGAGTCTAGAGGAGGGGACAGACATTATTCATACAATCATGCAAATAAATGTGGCTTTGCAAATCAGGCTGAGGGCTATGCAGTAAAAGGGCGGTTTTAACAGCTGACTTAGTGGGACAGCTGACCCTGTGTGTGTGTGTGTGTGTGTGCGCGCATATGTGTGTCTGTGTGTTTAAAGGTTTCTCTAAGGAGGGGCACCTGGGTGGCTCAGGTGGGTTAAGCACCTGCCTTTGGCTCAGGTCATGATCTCAAGGTTTTGGATGGAACCCCAGCGTCTGGCTCCCTGATCAGTGGGGAGTCTGCTTTTTCCTCTCCCTCTGCCCCTCCCCACTGCTTGTGCACGCACACACTCAAGCTCTCTCTCCCTAAGAAGTAAATAACATCTTTTTAAAAAAAGATTTCTTTAAGGAGATAATGTTCAAATGAAAGCTGAGAGTGTGGGAGAGAGAAACATCCAACAGGGAATGGGAAGGATGGAGGGAGGCATAAAAAGTGCAGGGGAACTGTGCAGAGCATATAGGGAAAGAGGCGCATGGAGGGAGCGGTCAGTGGTGCCACAGGATAGGGAATAGCAGGGGATAAGGGCACGAAAGCACACCACCTAGCTGCGGCCTTCCCATGTAAGAAGCTGGAGTTCATTTTCGGTAAATGAAGAGCCACCAGAAGGTCTCAGCAGATGAGTGAGTGACTCGTGTGTGCAGTCCAGAAACATCCACTGCACCAGCGGAAGAAAGCACACTGGAGGGAACAAGAATTGAAGGAGTTGGAGAGCAGCTGTAGGAAGACGGGGTCCTCCCAGGAAGGAGCTGAGTGGCACCCCAGTGCAGAAGAACCAGCAGATCTCAACGTGCAGGTGGCTCAGCCTGGCTGGAGCAACCCCACAGACTCCTGGCTGTTTCCAGGACAGCTTGCTCATCTGTGAGGTGCGAGGATCCTGCTTCTTCGGTCTCTGGAGCCCCACAATGCTGCCCAGTGGAGCTCTGGCAATGGAGAGACACAGAGAAAGAGGCAGAAAAGAGCCAGTTCCTTCTCTCCCCCTCCACAGCAGAAGCCCTGTGGAGCCCCAGCACAGTGGGATAGCAGTGAGGACCCCAAGGTCCCACCCCAACATCTGCAGGTAGAGGAGAGGGTGTGGTCCAGGTCGAACTCTTCATTGCCAGCACAGATGCACTGCAAAGTGGGTTCAGAAGTGATAGCCCCAGAACAGAGAGAATTCCACTGGATTTTAATCTGTGCAGTACATCTTCCAGATTCTGAGTGAGTCTTTCTCTGTTGGCTGCAGCAACCAAGTAAACAAACATTTCATTAGAGGAAAATGACTAAATCTTATCTCATATTTTTTTTCAACCGGAGCTCGTTTTAGCATCAACAAAGGCATGAAGTCGACCTCTCCCTCTTCTTCCTCTTCTTCTTCTAACATCCAAGGTTTGGGATGTTGAGAATACCAGAGGCAGAGGAAAGTGGGGACAGGAGAAGCTTTCTTGGGCACTGAAAATCCTCATGGTGAAGGCCTGGTTGAGTACAGGGGGCTGTATTAGCCCAGGAACCGCTGTCACATGATGACATACCACAGAGAACATATGCTCTCACTGTGCTGGAGACCAGAGGTCCCAAATCAAGATGTTAGCAGGCTCTGCTTTCTCTGAAGGCTCTAGGGTAAGATCCTTCCTTTCCGCTTGCCGGCTTCCTGGGAGATCTTTGGCTTGTAGGCCTATCTCTTGTATTTCTGCCTCTGTTGTCATATAGTGATCTTCTGTGTTTTTGTCTCTTGCCCCGCTCTTATGAGGACATTCTTCTGAGGACCAGTCATTTCGGATTAAGGGCCGCTCTACTCCAATAGGACTTAATCTTTTTTTTTTTAGGATTATATTTATTTATTTGACAGAGAGAGAGAGAGCACAAATAGGCAGAGCAGCAGGCAGAGAGAGAGGGAGGGGAAGCAGGCTCCCTGCTGAGCAGAGAGCCCAATGTGGGGCTCAATCCCAGGACCCTGAGATCGTGACCTGAGCCAAAGGCAGAGGCTTAACCCACTGAGCCACCCAGGTGCCCCAGGACTTCATCTTAATTAACTACACCTGCAGCACCCTATTTCCAATAAGGCCCCATTCCAGGGAGGATGTTAATTCGGGGGAGACACCATTCAACCCAATACAGTGAGGTAGAGCACCAGGCTGAGACAAACTGGGGAAGACTGAGACCAGGAACGCAAACCCTCAGAGCAGAGCAGGAGAGAAGGCAGGAGGTCCGTTATTCTGGGAAACCAAACACAGCCCTAAAACTAGATCAGTCTGGAAGAAAAAGGAGAGACTGCTGATGCTCCCTATTGACCAAGGCACAACCTGAGATAGCAATATTGCAGTTCTGTAAAAGTGTATGTGTGGTGTTTGGGGGAAATGGGAGGTTGCTGACAGAAGCAATGGGGAAAACTTGGTACCTGAGCACTGCCCCTCTCAAAGACATTTTCAAGAGCTGGGTTTGGGAATAATGAAAATAAAACACACTAATTATAGAATTTTTAGAAAATATAGAAAAGTAGCAGGAACCAAAAGGTCATCTTCAATTTCCACCATTAAGAATAATTCATATTTTGGTATGTTTTCTCCTAGTGCTTCCCCTATAGCCACAAACAAAAATTTGAGTAAAACTATGACTCGGATGGTGAAACATTATCATATTTTCATTTCCCATCATACTTTATCCTCATTCCCACACTCCCTCACCCCAAAAAAGCTCCCTACTTCAGTGTATTTAGTATACTTATACATAATATATTTCATATATTTATAGTAATTATGAATATGCATAGGTATATATGTGGTATTCATTCAGGAACTATTTCTTTTGAACCTACCACGTGCAAAGTTCTAGAGGCTGGGAACATTTAGAAACCATCAAAACCCAATAATCTCTGCCCTCTTCGAGCTTATATTCCAATGGAAAAAATATAGTACTGTTTGTAAGTTACATAAAAGGGATCGTGGCACAAAATTATGACCTTCCATACTCTTTTGCTCGACACCAGATTCTTTTATGGTCTCTCCATGCCACTCTCATTCTATGTGAACCTCCTTCATTGATTCTGTTTCCTGCTCAGTACCGCATTCTGTGCATCTGCAGCCTTTCACTTTCTCATTCCCACGGTGATGGGCACCTACATTGCTCTAAATACACATGATGCTGCCAGACCCATCCCTGTACCCACCGGCAGGCCTATTTAGTGCTCACAGTACGGGCTCAGGAAGGAACGCCTACAGTTAATTTGACTCAGCCCAGCTGCCTGCCCCCCTGGAAGGCCTGTCCCTGGGGGCTGTGCTTTGCCAATACTTCTAGGTATTACCCTGCCTTCTCATGTTTGCTGGTATGAGAAATATGGTGATTTAAATTTGCATCCCTCTAATTGCTAATGAGGCTGAGTCTTTTTTCCTATATTGTGTCACCCTGTGGGTTTCTCCCTTCTGTGAACTGCCTCTTCCTGTCATTCCTTCATCCACTTTTTAACAGGATTTCCGTTTGGAGTATTTTGAAATTTTCATTCAGGAGTTCTTCATCTATTCTAAATATTAGGCCCTTATCTATTTCAGACATTGTAAACATCTTCTCCCAGGCTATCACTCGTCTGTTACATTTGTTTGTGACACCTTGTTTTGAAGATAAACTTCTTTTTGAGATGATTTGTGTATTTAGTCTTATTACCCTTCCCCACCAAGGTCGCAAGCGCATTCTCCTACATTACATCTCTTTTTTCTTCTATTACCTTCATGGATCCACCATTCACGTTTAGGTCTGAGTCTAGCGGGAGTTTGCTTTTGTGTGTAGGGTGGGTTTGCATCACTTGCTTGCCTTTCTCCACGTGGTAAGCTAGTTTCCCATCATCTAGACAGGAATTGGACTTTTCCCCACTGATCTGTGCTGCCGTCCCAATCTCACACCAATTCCCAAATACACACGTTTCTGCTTCTGGACCTTCTGTCCCACTCCAGTGTCTTATCTGCCCGTTCCTCTACCCACTCCTCCACAGTTTCATTCTTCAGACTTTGTTTTATGACCCATTTCCTGATGTGGAGAGCCACTGATGTTTTTCTCTGCTTATATTTGTTTTGTGCAATGGTGACGAGACTGTACGAACAGTCTAGAATCCTGGTTTTCTTACTGAATATTGTAACTTTGTCAGTGCCGCCATGTAATGTCAGCACTTTATAAATAACACTTCCCGGAAATGTTTAGTGTACTGTGTTGGGAATAAAACTTTTCCTCTAAGGTTTTGGGTTGTACAGGTCAGGGCCTGTGAATTAACTAACAAAAGACAGATCAGTAGGAGAAAAGATAAGAGTTTATTCATATGCATACAGAAGTGCAGAGAAGAACGGGCTCCCTGAACAGTTAACACAGGAACTGACACACCAACTTAGTAAGGAAAAGGAGAGGAGAAAAGAGTTTCTAAGGAAAAAGAGGACTTTTAGGAAACACGTGAGCTTTCAGGGAAAAAAATGGAAAGCATGAGAGTCTGTTGTTTGTTCTCAACCAGGTGCAAGAGGACAGTCTCCTTTCTAGCTGCTACCCTCCCCCGTGCTCAGGGGCCACAGGATTTATGGCAACTATATTTTGGGAACATGCTGCAAAAAACTTTTAAAAGAAGTTTTAAAAGAAGTTTAAGCTGCTCTTTGTTCAGATTTTCTTTTCTGCTTAAAATAATCTTCATGACATTCTGATCAATAAAACTCCATCTCTAACAATTCACTGAATCCCAGCAATGGAATAACTCCTGAGGCCCAGTACAAGGTAAGGGTGGGCCCCAGGGGCTGCGGAAAGTTCCCATGACAAAGAGCCTCCAGCTCTGGCCAAGGAGACAGACAGGTCTTTGTAGGGGAGTAAGAACCATCTTCCCTCCACCCTGCTGACTTATAGCTGAGAACCTTGTAATAAAAGGCAGATTAACAAGGGGAAAACAAAAGTTTAGCAGCATGTTTATATCATGTATACAAGGGAAACACCCAGCGAAAAATTAGTAACTCTCGGAGGTAGCTTAGAATTCAGAATTAAACACTTCCTTAAAGGGTAGGAGGAAGTCCACCTGCCAGAGGAGAGTAAATGATTTTTAGGAAAGATGAGTGTGTCCTTAGAAGAAGAGATGGGAAGTATGATAGCTTGTGACAGAGTCTGGGTATGGGATCCTCTCCTGTGATAAGTCTCCCGGGTTGATGAGGCTCCCCTAGAGAGGATTATGGCAATTACGTTGCTTCTGGAGAATCTATTTTCAGGCATAGAAGGGGCATACAGAGAAACCTTCTTCCTTCATTTGCTGTTTTTCAAGTGCCTAATGCTCAAATAATCAATATACCAAAAGGGCATATTTTGGGGTACCATGTCCTGAACTTCTATGGTCATGTTTTAGGGTGGCATATTCTGCTATCCATCACTGGGTACTTGGTAATATCTGCACCCAGACTTGGTTTCCACAGTGTCACCTCCAGCCACTCTTTCCAAAACAGAACCCACTGTTCCCAGGGGCTAGTGACAATCCATTTACAGGAGAAGGGGCGGGGGGAATCCTTGTTTTTTGAGAGACTCCTTCTTATAAATACCCACCAGTTGGCAGCCCTGAGCAGAATCAGAAGAGAAATCATTGAAACCCTTGATACTCTGCAGATGGTCCCACAGGACTGGCTTGGTGAGGAGGTTTGTGTGCTCACATCCATCCACCAAGAAGCACAGCCCAGCCAGTAGGTGGACCAGGCACTGGGGACCCAGGCAGCTTCACGGCCAGCTGCCAGGGGATCTTCCACCATTTTTGTTGAGGTTATATGAAAAAGACCGTTAGGAGGCCCCTGGAAGTTACATTTAGGGATTTAGGGTTAAAGGACTAAGTGGTGGAGGACAGGTGGGTGGGGAGCCTCAAGAATGTGAGTGTATGACCCACAGGGCTATCAGGAAAGGAAGATGAGGGCTGGTTTCTGTCATTTCCTAATGATCAACAAGAAGAAGCTAAAATTCCAAATCAAGGCTAAGAAGACAAAGATCACAGTTTTGTTTTCCAAATGACTCAGCAAGATGCCCCAGATAGGCTTAATCTATTTCCACTGAATTAAGCCACAATGAGGATCAGAACCAAACCATGATAACACCCTCTTGCCTTGTTGCTGTATCCCAAACTGGCTGACAAGTTCCTGATGAGCACTGAGTGTTCCTTGTAAGTGATGAATGACTAAATGCTACTCCTGAAACCAATACTACAGTATATGTTAACTATCTAGAGTTTAAATAAAAATCTGCAACAAAAAAGAAGAAGAGAGAAAAGGAAAGCTCCTTGGCAGATGTAGCAGCTCAGCCTGGAAGAGTCAAGAATCTGATTTCTTCTTGAGTTTGCCTTCACAGGACAAATAGAGAAATCACCCATTTTCTTCATAAATTTTTATCAAAGGAATGTATGATGTAAAAAATAACTCAGGGGTGTCCTGTTCAGTGTTCAGTTCTTGGTTTCAGCTTTGGTCATGATCCCGGGGTCCTGGGATCAAGTACGTGTCAGGCTCCCAGCTCAGTGGGGAGTCTGCTTGGATTCTCTTCCCCTCCCTGCACCCCTCCCACTGCTCACGTTCTCTCTCACTCTCTAAAATAAATAAATCTTACAAAAAAAAAAAATTTCAGATAGCACCCAACAGTATACAATGAGAAGTCTCCCCTCCTTAATTCTCTCCCTTGCCCCAGTCTTGATTCCCAGACTCAGCCTTATTAAAAATTTCTTTTATATCTGGGCATAAATCTTTTTGTTCATAAACTGGTATACATTGATATATTTATATATATATATATATATATATATGCATATATATATATGTATTCATTCACTTTTTGCCTTAAATGTACTAAGACATACTCCAAATTCAGCTCCCAGCTTACTTTTTTCACTTAATAATAAAATCTGCAGTGTGTCCATATCAGCACCTCCAAGTCCCCCCATTCCTCCCTAAGAGCTAGAGAAGGGCTCCACAGAACAGACCCACTGTAATTCATGTACCATTCCCTTATGGATGGGCCTCTAGGTTACTTCCAGCTTTTATATTAATGAACAACGCTGCAATGAATGGCCTTGCACTCTTTAAAGATTCAATTCAATTCCATTTGCATAGCCCAAGACCCCTAGCTGAAAATATTAACGAAGGAAACTTCATGCAGTTAAGCAGAAGGAAGGTGGCCGCCAGTGAACGTGACTACCCATTTGCTCATCAAATCCCAGATATACATATTTAAGCCATAAGTTTTATTTTTATTTTTTTTTTAAGATTTTTATTTATTTATATGACAGAGAGAGATCACAAGCAGGCAGAGAGGCTGGCAGAGAGAGAGGAAGAGAAGCAGGCTCCCCACTGAGCAGAGAGCCTGATGTGGAGCTCGATCCCAGGACCCTGAAGTGAAGGTAGATCCCATGACCTGAGCCAAAGGTAGAGGCTTTAACTCACTGAGCCACCCAGGTGCCCCTAAGCCGTAAGTTTTAAAAAGAAACAGGCAATGGGACGCCTGGGTGGCTCAGCTGGTTAAGCGGCTGCTCGTCGGGCTCCTTGCTCGGCGGGGAGCCTGTTTCTCCCTCTGGCTCTGCCTGCCACTCTGTCTGCCTGTGCTCTCTCCCTCTCTCTCTGACAAATAAATAAATTAAAAAAAAAAACAGGCAAAAGCCACATTCAAGTCATTTTTAATATTTTTTAAAGGCTTTTTTTCCTTCCACCCTTTGGATTATTTTAGTGTTTGGATTTTAGGCTGTATAATGGTAAAAAGTCATGGTTCTTTTCTTTCTCCCTTAAGGTTGCCCAGCTGGAGCCCTGTAAATGACACTGACAAAAGTCAGGTTGACAAGAGAAAAACAAACAGAAGTTTTATAAATGTGTATCCCACAAACAGATGAGTGAAGTCAGAAATGAGTCATTCAAAGGGGTGGGTAGGAGCTGGGCTGAGACAAGATCTTAACAAAAGAAGACGACATTTTTAGAGAAGTGAAAGAGCAAAGGAAAAGGACTTTGAGCTTCTAGGGACATTAAATCCAGGAAGGTAAATTGATGGGGGCACAAATGCCGAAGGAGGGCTAGTTTCAGGAAGCTGTGTTACACAGATTGTTCTGGTGCTGTCTCTGGGCTGATGAGTGTCTAGGGCTGACTCCTGGGATGAACTTCTGCCCTTGTTGATACAGAGAGGAGAGGGGAAACCTTTTACAAGTATGTGCTGCTTCCGGTCAAAGAGAGGGACATCTTCTTACCAAAGCTGCGCATTTGGAGGTGGCATATTCTACTGCCCTTCAAGCCCGTGAATTATGAGCAGCTGACAAATGCCACTGCAGTTCCTGGATCCAAGGCAGAGTTCCATTTAACACCAATCAAGAAAATTGAGAGAACTGTATTTGATTGCAAAGTAGGAAAAAAATCTCTCTCATTCAGAAACCTCATTTGGCATTGGTAAACTAAGTGTCTCCTTTCCCATTTACAAACCATGTGATCAGTAGCTACTGTTAAGTGTTCCGTACTTAAACACAGTGTAGGGATAGGAAACTCTGCAATAAACACTCTTTGAAATCCTAGCGAAGGTTTCCTTTCAAAACATGTACCACCTGAGCACATGGAGGAAATGCACTTTTTCATCAGCTGTCAGTGAAACAAACCAAGTTGCATTCAAGCAATTGCACACCTTTGCTGCCCGCAAGACATCTAGAGGATTTTGGGGGCACAGGCTCTGGTCATAGGAGGAGCAGGATGGCATCAGACTCAGGAAAACTAAGAAAGCTCAAGTTGTACACCTAGTCCTAAAATTACAGGGATGTAAGAATGAGGCTAAAATTTTCTCAATACTATCAACTGCCAAACAGAAAAAGCTCCCCAAATGCTTGGCAGCAAAATTTGTCTTTCATTTTATTATGATCACTTTGTCCCTCATATATCCAGTGTGAGGTTAGTAATAATGGCCTGGTTTTCTGGGCTCCAGAGCAGGCATGCTAATTACGGATGGATCAACACTGAAAATTAAGAAGGGCCACAGTGAAATGCTAAACACAGCTTCTCTCTCTCTCTTTCTCTCATATACACATATATATCCTGGGAATACAACACATTCCACATTTACTAATAATACAATCACTTGGAAGCCAGGGTTCAGAGCTCGAGTTTGCATTTTTGGGAACGGCAGCATGAACCTGTTGGCCTTTTGCATGAGGAAGACCAAGGCTTTGCCTGTTGAGTTAATAGCTCTCTCCAGCTTCTCCTGAACAGTCTTTGAAAACAGTGGCCCAGGGCACCTGGGTGGCTCAATGGGTTAAAGCCTCTGCCTTTGGCTCAGGTCATGATCCCAGGGTCCTGGGATCGAGCCCCGCATCGGGCGCTATGCTCTGCGGGGACCCTGCTTCCTCCTCTCTCTCTCTGCCTGCCTCTCCACCTACTTGTGATATCTTTCTGTCAAATAAATGAATGAAATCTTTAAAAAAAAAAAAAAAAGAAAGAAAGAAAACAGTAGCATAAGAACCTTTCTGATGACAATTTCTCTTCCCTGGTAATTATTAATTTTGCTAAAAGTTCATACTCCAAAGAATTCACCGAAAACCCTTCCACCACACACATCAGAAACTTGATGTTTTATATACTTAAAATGGATATTTTAACATAAACATGGAGATGAGCTCCAGGAAATGTGCAGGAAAAGAAAAAACATTTTAATCTGGCTGACCAAATTAGGTGCGAGAGTTTACTTCCTTAAGCAATAACTCCTCTAAGATTACAAATTCAGAAACCAGACTTCAAACACAAAGTTGGATCTTTTTTTCACCTAAAGCAAATAGTTGAGGCATGTTCTAAGGACAGTCAGGTTTTTGGACATTGCTCAAGCGAACCAAATAGCCTGGGAGACTTGTGGTCACATTCTCCCAGGACATGGCATCTGTCAACAGATGATATAATATCCTAAAAGAAGATTCTTAGGCGCAGTGCTAGGATGGGGCCTTGACAGGTACGACTCCAGTGCTACTCATCTTCCTCAATTACAAAGCCAGGTGCTTATAACCCCTTAATGATGCCCTTTCTGTTTCTCCTTTCTACAGAACGTTTTCTTTATTTTTATTTAAATTTTAGGAGGTGACTATACAGTGCAATACTGGTTTCTGGAGTAGAAATCAGTGATTCATCACTTATATACAACACCCAGTGCTCATCCCAACATTAGCCTTCTTAATGCCCATCCCCCCACTAGCCCCCCCCCCCCCGACTTCCCTCCAGCAACCTTCAGTTTGTTCTCTATCGTTAAGAGTCTCTTATGGCTTGTTTCTCTCTCTCCTTTTTTCTTTCCCTCTTTCCTGTTTTCTTTCTTAAATTCTACATATGAATGAGATCATATAGTATTTGTGTTTCTCTGACTGACTTATTTGGCTTAGCATAATACACTGTAGCTCCACCCATGTCTTGCAAATGGCAAGATTCCACTCTTTTGATGGCTGAGCAATATTCCATTATGTGACTTTCCATTATATATATTTTTATATATTTATATATATATGTGTGTGTGTGTATATATATTCTCCAAGATGTGGCATATGTATGTGTGTGTATATGTATGTATGTGTATATATAATATATTGCTGCTATAAACATCATGGTGCATGTATCCCTTCCAATCTGTATTATTTTCTTTTTTTATTATGTTATGTTAGTCCCCATACAGTACTTCATTAGCTTTTGATGTAGTGATCTGAAAGGGCACATGCACCCCAATGTTCATAGCAGCAATGTCCACAATAGCCAAACTGTGAAAGGAGCCAAGATACCCTTCAAAGGTTGAATGGATAAAGAAGATGTGGTCCATATATACAATGGACTATTACTCAGCCATCAGAAAGGAAGAATACCCACCATTTGCATCAACATGGATGGAACTGGAGGGGATTATGCTGAGCGTGATGAGTCAAGCAGAGAAAGACAATTATCATATGGTTTCACTCATATGTGGAACATAAGTTATAGCATGGAGGATATTCGAATCTGTATTTTTCAAAAGAGCATCTAAGTTGAGATTTAACAAGATTGTTATTCCCATTTTACAGATGAGTAAACAACTAAGAGTAGTTAAGTGATTTATCAACAAAGGGCATTCTTCCTGCTTTGTGCCAGGCACTATACTAGGTTCTAAGACTAGTGTGGATGAGACCCAGACTCTGTTCCCACTGCAAAAAGACAGCCTAGAGTAGTTAAGGGATAATCAGTGTGGTAGAATAGGAGCAGAGTGTTGTGAGAACACACACACAGAGTATGTGTAATGTGAGACAAGGCTTCCCAGGAAGTTTGGCAAATGGAGACGAAAAAGAAAAGCATAAAGGCAGAGGAATGAGTGTTGTGCAGAGGCATGGAAGGCCTAGTATACTGGTTGGTGGACTGGTGTGTAGCTAGAGGAGAGTGGACTTACAAAATGGGTATAATGTTAGTGAGGTATGTTAAGGTCTGATAATAAAAATGCTGGGATTGGGACGCCTGGGTGGCTCAGTGGGTTAAGCCACTGCCTTCAGCTCAGGTCATGATCTCAGGGTTATGGGATCGAGCCCCGCATCGGGCTCTCTGCTCAGCAGGGAGGCTGTTTCCTCCTCTCTCTCTGCCTGCCTCTCTGCCTACTTGTGATCTCTGTCAAATAAATAAATAAAATCTTTAAAAAAAATGCTGGGATTTTATCCTGTAGCTTTTTAGCCAAGGGCATGGCTGGCATTTGGGTAGAAGGAGGTACCAGTAAATAGACCAATCAGGAAGCTAGTTCAAAAGTCCAGACACTAAATTACAAGAACTTGAATGAAGATTATGACAATGGATACAAGGACATGAATATGGGGGTCAGACACAGATACTCTGGATCATAATCCATAGATCCTGGTAGGTGATTGGTAAAGACAAAGATGAACCCAAGGTTTCTAGCTCAGGAAGGTGGTTGGATGGAGATTCTACTTCCTGAAGCAGAAAGCAGAAGATCAATTTTGCTTGTTACAAGGAAGACTTGTATGTTCAGTTTGGGACATGGCAGAGTTTGAAATGTCTGCGAAACTTACCAGAGTAGATCACACCTGGCAGTTGAATATGTAAATCAGCTCCTTCAAATATAGGTTGGGGCTGCAGGTAAAAACCTGGGAATCATCAGAGGTGACAGCAACATCTGTGGAGATAAATAGAATCACATCAAAGCCTCAGTCTTCTTTTTTCATATTTACAAAATAGATATAGGTCCTACTTCTGAGTGCAATTCAGTCATTCATTGGATAAATCAGTTTAAAGCAAAAAAAAAAAACAAAAACCACCCTGGAATCTGATTTTCCTGATTAGATTTGAACTTATTTAAATGCAATCACTTACTCATTTTTTTCCCCATGTCTTCTGGGACTTTTAGAAGTCACCACAGATGTCTGTGCACAAGATAATGAGCCCCATAATAGTCAGCTTTGGCTCCAAGACCATCTCAAGAGCCAAGTATCCCCCTGTCGCTGCTCCTAGATCAATTCCCTGGCAGCCACACACCAGTCCTTTCTTGCTCCTCAAGTTCCTATAAATAAAAGTTTCAAATTGGACATATGTATTAAGTCATTTTATACAGCATTTATTAATTCCTGTAATGCAGCATGCCCTAAGCTGAAATATACAAATGACTGAAGTTGGCATGTTAAGTATGAAACAGTCAAAACTAGAGAGTACTTGGTCAGGGCTGTTGGGCCCCAAGAAGAAAATGCAGCGGGGACCCGAGTGTGAGGCAGTGGAGCTCCCCAGGGATATCAGGAAAACCACTCATCGATCCCTGAGAGCCAATCTCGAGAGGGGGATAGGGAATCTCAGAGGAATCAAAGAGGAGCCCAGTCCAGGTGTGGGAACACAAGAGACAGAGGCACCAAAGTGAAAAGAATGAAGTATGAGCCTCCACATGGAGAAGTCATAAGTACTAACTTAGCTAACTTGGCTTTTAGTGTTTGTTTCATAATTAGCAGGGCTCTGCAGTCTTTTAAATTGCTACTCTGCCATCTAATTACTAGCCTCTCTTAATCAATAGCATTTTCAGCAATCACAAGCAAATTTTTAAAAATTACTTCTATACGTACACTGTGCTCTAATTACTCTTCAAAACGAGCCTCATTGAACGTGTACTATTCTGAATCCAGAATCAGGTGAGTTATGACATAAGCTTCTGGAAGGTATGTTAATCTGATGATGCCACTTAGAAATTCGTGTTTCTCTGATATGTCTCCAAAATATCCAGTTAGTACAAGATGCACAGGTCATGTTTGCTCTGAACTTCTTTTCAGATCTTCTTTTAATCTGATACTAAACAAAGAAACAAAGCCATGAGCTATCAAGTACAGGGGACTGCAGCCCTAGACAAGATAGCAACAGGCTTGGATACCCCAGACCCCCTCCAACACTGAGGTTTAGGGACTTGTTTAAACACCATAACATACTCAAACTTTCTTCCCCCCCCCCCCACCTAAGGATTTTATTTATTTATTTTTAGAGAGAGAGACAGAGAGAGCACTCATGAGCTGGGGGACACACAGAGGGAGAAAGAGAATCCCAAGCAAACTCCATGCTGAGCATGGAGCCCAATCTGGGGCTCGATCTCATGACCCTGAGATCATGACCAGAGCCACCCAGGCGGCCCTCAACATTTTTTTTCTGATTATACTGGTAATACACAATTAACGTAGAAAATGAATTTGTGCATAAAAAGAATAAAAATCATCCATAATCCCACCAGATAGTAACATGTTAGAGAATTTCCTTCCAGTGTTGGATGTCCCAAACATGCCACATAGTATCACCCTCATTTTCTCTCTGTCCCTTAAGTCCTATTGGTATTAAAATTTGAATGTTTCCCCAACCCATTTCCATCCTTGCACCTTTACCACCTCCACCTAACCAGCTCTAACCGTGACCCTACCTCCAGGCCCTAATACACCCCAACACTGACTCTGTCCTTCACAGAGGGCCCGAAGGATCCCACCCAGGTGCAAACCGGACCATGCCATTCTCCCACTTAAGAAAGTGTCCGTGGCTGTTCACTGCCTATGGAGGAAAGTCCAAACTCCTTATCAGAGGATACAAAACCCATCATGCCCCAGCTCCTGTTTCCTCCTCCAGATTCATATCTCTGCCACCCTCTACCCCTACGTGAATAGCTCCCTGTATGTTTGTGATCAATTAATTGTAAACAGCACTGCACTCGGAGCAGCCAGTTCCCTGTATGTTTGTATAGCCAGGTTTGTTTCTCCTTGCCTTTCTTTTCCAACAAGGAATGCCCTTTCTCCACCTGCTGAACTGAGTAACTCTGATTTATCCTCTAAGATTCAGGTATGACTGCCTTCCGCCAGGGCAACTTCCCTCAACACCCAGACAGAGCCAGTCTCTGACGTTGATGTCCCAAAAGCAGTGAACCTGCATCTGTCCCTTTGTCCATCCGTCACTGACACAAGACTGTTGTGTAACAAACCATCCAAACCTCAATGGTCTTCATGTCCATGTCTACTGTCCTGTTTACAGGTCTGAGGATAAGTGGAGGAGGCTGCTCTCCATATCTCATTCTGGGGCCCAGGGAAGATAGGGAGTGGCACACTCTTTTCTTGGTGTAAGTCACATCTGCCACAGGGCCAAGGGAAAGTATGTGATGCCTCTTAAGACCTAGGTTTGGAGGTCACACACTGCGGGTCCTGGGCTAAAGCAACTCCTGTGAGGAAAAGGACATCCATGTGGGAAGAAGCACACTGGTCTCCGGCAGGTAGGGAAGGAGGAGGAAATATCTGCTAAACGATGAGCTTATCTCAGACCATGCTCGGCTCAAATACCGTGACAATCCTTCAAGTTGCTCTGCAGCAACACCTCAGTCACCTTATCTCTCCTCTGTCTGGTTTTTCTTTCTTCATAGGCAACACCTCAATAAACCCTCTTGGCTCTCTCTTTCAAAGATATCCAGGATTCCATCAACACTTCCAGCCTGCTTGATCAAATGGGCCAGGCCACCTTTGTCTCTCCCCTGAGCAACTACAACAGCTTCTTCATGGGTCTTCATGCTTCTGCTCTTGCCCCTTCAAATGCATCCCACCCCAGCAGCCAAAGAGAAGCTCTCCTAGCATTCCTCAGATCACAAACACTGCTTCTTTTTTTTTTAATATTTTATTTATTTATTTGTCTCAGAGAGAGAGAGAGAGCGTGAGCACAGGCAGACAAGAGTGGCAGGCAGAGGCAGAGGGAGAAGCAGGCTCCCTGCTGAGCAAGGAGCCGGATGTGGGACTCGATCCCAGGACGCTGGGATCATGACCTGAGCCGAAGGCAGCTGCTTAACCAACTGAGACACCCAGGCGTCCCCAAAAACTGCTTCTTGACATCCTCCAGTGACTCCCCACCTCACCAGAGTACAAGCCACAGTCCTGATCAGTGCAGTCAGGCCTTCGGCCATCTGCGCCCTGCTGTTCCTCTGGTTTCATCTCTTCCTGTTGTTCCTGCTCACCCACTCTGCCCCAGGAACTGGCCTCAACCGGCTATGCCTCAAAAACACCAGATGCCTCCCTCTTCTGCCTCTGCACTCTCCTTTGCACTGGTGAGCCCTTGTCCAGAACCCTTTCCTTGTGTGTCCACATAGCTCCCTCCTTCACCAACTTCAACTATCTATCCCAGATGACCTCCCTGGGATTCCCCGAGGAGACAATTTTGCATGCCTTCACACCATCTTTATAAAATAACAATCTACAGCCCCTCTGCCCCCAGTAAAACATCAGGTCCTCAGGTCCTTGCTTAGAGCTGTATCTCAATGATCTAGACCCATGTCTGGCACAGTGGGTACTCAGTGAAGAGTTGTGGTGTGAAAGACAAGTACTGCAGCCTAATACTGAAATGGCTGGGCTATGTGTTGTCCCTCCTACAGGTGGGCAGCCACTGCAACTCACTCCTTCTTGCATCTCCCGGGCTGGGTCCAGCTTCTAGAACAGAGAAGGCTCAGTAAGCACATGCTGAACTGGGTAGAACATCTTTGTGAGGATGAATCACTGCAAAGTACTCAGGCTTACAAGCTAATAGACTCATAGTGCTTCTACTGCTTACCAGCTGCATTTATTTGTAAGGAAGTATTTTCCCAGGAATTACTGTGAGATCAGATTCACAGAAGCTCAGGTCTAGTTCACACAAAAAGGTGAGCTCCTCACCACACTTCACTGCAGGGCCTTCACTGTCTCCCTTTTCCTCTGCTCTGCAGCTCTATGAAGGCAGCAACCATGCCTGCCTCGCTCTTCAAGCATCTCTGGGGCCCTAGCACAGTGGTCTGCGTGCAGGAGATCTCTGTTCATTTTTGTGGCGTAAACGAATAAGTGAATGACTCTGCAAGTTCTCCCAGGAGCCAATCCACAAAGCAAAGCGACTCAGGTGTGCTTGTGGCTGAAAGCTTTGCAAGGATCCAGGAACAGGAAGTTGTGAATTCAGCATCACTCCACAGCTATATTGTACACTTCGGCTCCAACAAGGCAAACAGACCCCAAAAATATGCTCACCTCCATGAGCCACAGCGTGCGGCCCCCTCTGGAATCCACCTAGCACAAGCAATGCCGCCCCACCCTGCTGCGCTTTTTCCCTGCTGACCGATGAGGTTCCCCAGCCGCTGCAGGGGGGAAACTCTGCAAACCCTCAGCTTCCCACCCATTCCCAGATCTTCTCACCAGGTCCACAGTGATCCTGGATGGGGCAGGGGACATGTTCCAAAACAGGAGAGGACAACATCCTGCTGAGAGTCCTAACACCAGAAAGATCAGGGGTTGGGGCAGGGGGGTGCTGTAGATAGACGAGCACTCTGATGAGAGGCTGAAGGCTTTGGGAGCAACAGTAATTAGTGAGGACTACCACCCTGACTTCTATTTGCCAATGCACCTTCTGGTAACTTAGACTGTAGGCCAAACTCAGCTCCCTGACCTTCCCCGAATGTGCTCACGTGGGATAATGCCTTACAAAGTTTCAGCACCTCTGCTTCACATCTCTACTTCTTCCCCAGCAGGCCCTCATCTCTTTCTTTCTCTTCACCAGGAAGGACCTTGAACCCACCCCTTCAGAGTGGTGCTTAGGGTTTTAGAGCACGTGCCAGGGAAGTAATATTTTTATCAAACTGATTCCCTCCCAGGATGAGCATTATGGAATCTGGGGTCAGCCACATCCAGGTCCAAATCCCAGGTGCCAGTAAAGTCTCTGGACCTCAGTTCCCCTGTCTATCAAAGAAGACTGATGACAGTATCTACTTCCTAGGTTTGTCAAGAGAAGTCAGTGAGCTAAATAACGTAAAGCATTCAGCCTGAGGCCTGGTACACAGTAAGCATTCAATAAATGATGACTAACAGTAATAACTGTAACTGACATATGCTTTAATACTGTCTCCCATTCTATTACACACAAAGACCAATCAATCAGTCTTTGGCCAACCCCATGTGGGAAGGGCAAGAAGGCAGGGGAAAGGTGGGGCTGCTTCTGTATAAATGAACCCCCAGGGTCCCTCTTCCTCTTTCAGCTCACACACCCTGACTACTGTCCTGATTCATAGCTTGGAGCAACCCCCCTACCATGAAGCACTGACTGGATGGATGATGGAGTGATGAGTGTGTGCGGGGAAGGGAAAGGAAAGGGGGGAGAAGGGAAAGAGAAAGAGAGGGAGAGGGACAGGAAGGGAGGGAAGGGAATGAGGAGGGAGGAGGCCAGGTGGCTGTGAGGTGTAAGGATGGAAAAACGCTCACACAGGGAGACCTGCTTTCCTATCTCAGCTCCCTGTGGTTCCAGTATAAAAAGCAGAAAGCAGAGAAAAGGCTCTTCTGGGAGTTCCCCAAGACAGACCAATAGCATCTTTAATCTGTATAATAAGGCTGTGCAGAGAGTGTACATGAATTCCCCTTTGATACCTAAGCATGTTCATGCTTATTTAATAATGTGAAGTTTGGGGCACCTGGGTGGCTCAGTGGTTTAAGCCTCTGCCTTTGGCTCAGGTCATGATCCCGGGGTCCTGAGATTGAGGCCAGCATCAAGCTCTCTGCTCAGCAGGGAGCCTGCTTCCTCCTCTCTCTCTCTCTCTCTCTCTCTGCCTGTTACTCTGCCTACTTGTGATCTCTCTCTCTCTGTCAAATAAATAAATAAAATCCTTTAAAAAAAATAATGTGAAGTTATAGAAAACAGTGGATAATGTGCATAACCTATGCACATGGCCATGTGATGGTTACAGGAGCTAATCCCCATCACAGTCCACACATCAGTGAAGGTTCTCTCCCCTCCAGGCCTCTGCACTTGCCAGTCGCTCCCCCTGGGGTGTCCATTCCCTGTTACCTCTCCTCCCCCACCTGCCTTGCAGTTCCCAGCTTCACTCAGCCTCAGGTGTCCGTTTACATTCTACCTCTTCTTCAGAGTCCTCCTTGTCTGCAGCAAGGCACTTAGGCCACCTTGTGGTCCACGCCTGCTTACGTGTCATTCCTCAAAGGCAAGGACTGGGTTCCATTTAGCTATGTATCCGCAGTACCTGGCACACAGTGGGCGCTCAAACAGACTTGCTCAAATAGTGAATCAAATCCTGGAATTACTCAGCAGCCACTGTTCTCTTAGGCAAGCCTCTGAATCCATCAGAGGGGACTTGTTATAAAGTCAACAAGCAGAGCTACCCATGACTTCTGGGACTTCACAATGTCACAGTGATGGGTTAGGGAGCCCCTTACAATGTCAGAACCTGCCAATTAAGTAACCTAAAGATCGGGTTGGAAACCAAAGTAGCAACACAGGTACTACCAACAGTGCCTGTCTCAGAAAGGCGGTGTGGTCACCGGAGGATTCGGGCTCAGCCCCCACTGTAAATTATCAAGGACACTGCTCCAGCCCTGTGCTCCAAGCCTCTGTCCTACTGCCTGCACCTCCCACCTGAAGACTGACACAGGGTGAACCTGGGGCATTGAATCCGATGAAGGGTGTGTCAGCTTTATTTGAAAAGGCACCTGAAGATCAACACCCCAAAGGAGACAAATTTTTCATGCTCACTGCTAACCTACAAGGCGCAGATATCGTAATACTGGCTAATACTTGTCACACATTGTGTTAAGCAACTTATATAAATTACCTTATTCAACTTACCCCTTGCAGCAAAAAGTAAAGAGCATCATCATCTCCATTATACCAAATAAACTACAGCACACAGAGATTGAGAATACACTCAAAATCATGCAGCCAGTACCCAGCAGAGGTGGGAGAGAACCCAGACGCTCTGATTTGGGAGCACAAGCATTGACCACCCAGGCAATCTTCTTATGCAGATACTGATCAGACCTGTGCTGAAAATTTCTGAAATCACCAGTGGCTCACATATAAACCATCTTTCTCACAGCCTGAGACACTTAGCACATGAGACTCCACTGGGAAATGTGGGGATTAAGTCTGGGATAGATAAAGGAAGGCCTCCTGCAAAGACAAATGATAAATTCAAGGAGACAGTGGGGGCCCAGTGGGAGAGTGACAGAGTGGGGCCTTTGAGCAGGTCCCTGGGGTAGGGAGACAGCCCCTCCCCGCCCCACCCCACCCTCAGAGCACAACCCTGGATGTGAGGATCAAGGGGCTGTCTAAATGCTCCTGGGACAGTCAAGGCAAGGAAGGCTGGCTATCTGACTCATGTACGAAAATTAAACTACCTTCCTTGGCTCTGCATTCCTAAATGGAGATTAAATGCTGAAGAATATTGGTCTTTTATGATCCTTTGGAGCATGGGCTTATTGATATGGTGAAGGTTAATGAAACAATTAAGGGCACGCATGAAAGCTAAAACATGGACTGAAGCTTTTCAATTTTCATCTGTAATAATGAGCACCAGGCTCGGGTTCTTACCTCGCATTTCACACCCATTAATTATTTCAGTGATTCCAGCTACAATTAATAAGGATTCAGCCATGTGTGTTAAATATTAACGTTCAGTTTTCTCATCCATTAGCTGAGCGGGGGGAGGGGGTGGTAGAGGTGGAGGGATGTGCAGGAGGAATGCTAGAGGCAGGAGGTGGCTTTGACTTCGTTCTCCGCGAAAAGGTACGGAGTGTGACCATGCCAAGTGCTGGAGCTCGCCTCACTGAATCCTCAGCATGTTGTAATCCTTCCTTACCTTATCACCACCCCCAGGTCACTCCTCAGAACCTGTACTTGATTCCTGGCAAGGCTCCTTCTATCCCCGCCTCCCACTCGACTCTGTCCTCAGACCCCATAGAACCTTCATCTCCAGACTGCCCCACTTCACCCTCTGGAAGTGATAGCTCCTCCAGAACACTGCCCCCCACCCCGCAGAGATGCATCACCATCTCACTCCTAGAAAAGATGGGCTCCCTAAGGACACACTTGCCCTACAGCCCTTGCCAGCTCCTGCTCCCATAGTCCACACATCCCTGGGCCTGGAAAGGGGGGGTGGGCGGTCTCTCTCTTGCTGTTCCTTACCAGTTCCAGACCTTCTTCCTTCTCTCCTCCCTACAAACATTCACCTTTGCTTCATACTTCATTGGATTAGATCACCCGTTCTTCCTCATCATTGCCGCCAGCAACAGTTGATCACTCTGTCATTTCTCCATGTTTTTAGTTCCTCGACTTCAATTCCTAGCACTTTACTATATACACAGACGATCCTTTTCAGACCCTGACTCAGTTTCTTGAACTCACCCCCTCCAGTTGTCTTATGGTAGTCAGCGTGAGCCCACCTGAGCCAACCCCTGTCATGACCAAAGCATGCAAACTCTCCCTAGTCTCAGCATCACATTCACACTCTAACTACTCACTCAAACGTCTCCATCTGCCTCTCATAGCCCAATTCTGTCTATCTTTTGCTTCCATCATGGCCTCCAACTCAGAAACCCAGCCGTCTTTTTTTTTTTTTATATAACTTTATTTTTATGGCAGTTTTAGGTTCCCAGTGATACTGAGCAGACAGTATAAAGAGTTACCATATATCCCCACCCTCTCACATGCATAGCACCCCCATCATCTACATGCCCCACTGGGATACTGGTTACAAAGGATGAGCCTACACTGACACATTATTATCACCCAAAGTCTGTATCTTGTATTAGGGGTCACTCTTGCTGTTGTATATCCTAAGAGTTTGGGCCAATGTACAATGACATGTATCTACCATTATAGTATCATATAAAGCGGCTTCACTGCCCTAGAAGTCCTCTGTGCTATACCTCTGCATCCCTCCCCACCACCCTACCCCAAACCCCTGACAACCACTGATCTTTTTACTCTCTCCACAGTCTTGCCTTTTCCAGGATGTCATCTAGTTGGACTCATACAGAGTGTACCTTTTTCAGATTGGCTTTTTTCACTTAGCAACATGCAGTCGAGGCTCTTCCATGTCTTTTCGTGGCTTGAGAGCTCGTTTCTTTTAAGTGTTTGATAATATTCCATTGACTGGATGTATCACCATTTGTTTATCCATTCACCCACTGAAGGGCAGCATGGATAATTCTACATTTTGGCAATTATGCATAAAGCCTCTATAAACATCCACGTACAGCTTTTTGTGTGGACAGTTTTCAGCTCCCTTGGGTAAATACCAAGGAGCACAACTGGTGGATCGTATGGGAAGATCATGTTTAGTTTTATAAGACACTGGCAACTTCATATTTAAAGCAGATCTCTTATAGATGACATGTAGTTGTGTCTTGTTTTCCTAGCCTTTCCAAAGCTTTCTTTCTCCCCTGAAAGCCCTGTGTCTCTTCATACCAGTCTCAGTTCCATGGACTGTCATTATAATCACTCTCACACTCGTGCCTCCAATCCTCTGCCCCTCTCCTGATCCACTGTAACATCTAATTCTGTATCTACTCCACGTGGGCACCCGGGGAGGTGAATGTGGTTAGAAAAAATCAACCACATTAGCTGGCCTCATTTTGAATTTCTGACCATAAACCTCAAATGGACTCATTGTCCTCCAGCAATTATATCCAATCTCCTGAATCCATTCACTCTGAAATTTTCCTAAAACTTATTTCTGATGCTTCTCCTCAAACTTCCATTGCCTTCCCCCCTGCCATGCTTATTCTCAGCTGATAATTTTTCCTTCCTATTTCACTAAAAAGAAAAAAAAGGTGAAACAACAGAAAGAAAATGTCTACAGATTATCACCACCAATATGTCTACCTACTAGCATGCTTACCCACACACTTGGCCTTCCCTCCTACTATAAATAAACCATATGTGATTCTATCTGAACCTATTCCTTCATTTATATATAAATTTCTCATCTTCTGTCATATATGCTATTGAAGTACAGGATTAATACAATGATCTACTGATATCAAATGCAATGATCCATATATTTATAGATATAATTATTCCATATCTATTCCATAGATATAATTATCTATGGAAAATTCCCCAAAATATACAAAATATTGTGGTTTGTCCCATCAGGAGAGGGAAGGGATAGAGGGAAGAGGTGAGAGAGGGAAGCAAGAGGGGGCGAAAAGAAAGCTTCTCTTGACCCTACTTCTCACATCAGCTACTTTGCCATTTCTCTGCCCTCCTTCTTTACAATAAAACTCCTCAAAAGAGCTGTCTATATTATTGGCTCAAATTCTCCCTCTTCCTATTCTTTAATCCTCACCAGTCACACCCTCTACTCTCCCAAAATTGCTCCCATCAAGGTGATCAGTGATCTCCAAGTTATTAAATCCAATGGTCAATTTTCAGTCCCCCTCTTATTTGGGAATAATATTACCACCAGCTTTAAAGGGTGTTACCACTTAATGAAATACTGAAATGTTTAGACCACTTTTACTATAAACTACTATTATAATTATTTCTTAATCAAATTCTGCCTAAATATTAAAGGCAGAAATTATCCCAGCATGTACACAAATGGTGATTTATCTCCAACAGTATTTCAGCAGGAGCTTTCAATGAACATTCCTGCCCAATAACTGTGTCCCCAAAGGGAGGAGAAGGGGGGAGTAGATTTGAGGCCCACACCCTTTTTAATCTAATTTCTAAGGTCTCCGTTGAGGAGTAAGCGTTAATTATTTTGTATTGTGTGGCCGTCTCCACAACATCAGTCTGAGAAATTCATTTAACTTTTGACCGATCAGGGTAATGAGCTTCTCTCTCTTTCTCTCCTCATTTAAGTTTCTCAGTAGCTTGGAAAAAGTTTTAGAGTTGGGATTTTTTACCTGAAGTCAAGGAAAGAAGTCATCTGTGTCGTTGTTCAGTAGAAATTATGGTGCTGCCAAAACAATAGCTTCAGTATTAAAAATTCAAGGTATGAACATACCATGTTAGATGATTTGAGGTTGTATTCTGTGTATTATGTGTTACAGACTGAGTTTCATCTCAATAATAAGTGAGTTTATGAAAACTGTGGACCAAAAGAAAGGGAGGAAATTCTGGACCAGCTGAAAATCAAAGAATATCCATTAATATCCATGTAGAGGAGCATGCAAGAAAGAAATGATGGATGAATACTGTAAAAACTGTTCAATACATTAACCAAGTAACAACCTCTGAGCCAGTAATCTGGGGTTGAAAGCCAGCAAAATTTTGCTGTCAACATTTTGTTCTAAAACATAATACTTTAAAAATCTTTAAACCAATGTAAAAGCAGGTAACTATTTTACTAGTCATATTAATAAATAGACCAAAGCTAAGTGTTCCTTCAAGAGTAAACAATCCATATTTACAGGCAACATGCTTGTCTATGTAGAAAATTACAGAGAATCTATAAAGCTCCAGTAAGTGTAGCCAGGGCACAGGATATAAGGTCAATACAGAAAAATCAATCATATCTCTACACACAGCGATGAACAATTAGAAACTAAACATTTAAAAAAATATTTCCAATAGCTAAAAAAATAGTTAGATAAAAGTCTTACAAAACAAATGTGGACTCTATATGTCCAAAGCTATAAAGCACTAAGGAAAGAAGTGAAGGAAGTTCTAAATAATGGAGAAACAGAACATGTTCATAGTTCAAAGGACTCAATATAGTTAAGATGTCAGTTTTCCCCAAACTGATTCATAGACTTAACACAATTCCAGCAAAAATCCCAGCAGAACTTCCCATAGATAAGAAAAATCTTATTTAAACATGTATATGAAAAGGAAAGGAAGGAGAAAAAGCCAACAACAATTTGGAAAAGAATGAAGAACCCAAAGGACTCAACATACCTCATTTTCAGATAATATAAAGCCAAAAATTAGAAATACTAAATACTAGTGAAATAACAGATACAAACTCAAGGAAAGAGAACAGGGAGCACAGAAATAAACCCACGCAAATATGATCAATGATTTTTGACAGCCGTACAAAATCAACTCAATGGAGAAAGAGTGTTTCAACAGATGAAGCTAGAATGGGTGAATACCTATGTGCAGTAAAAGGAATCTTGACCTAAACCTTACACCTTATATAAAAGAACACAAAATGGTTCACAGACCTGAATATAAAACCTAGACAAAAAGCTTCTAGAGCAAGACAGAGGAAAACACATTTGTGACCTTGTGTTAAGACTGCCTAGTTGGGGCACCTAGGTGGCTCATTTGGTTAAGTGTCTGCCTTTGGCACAAGCAGGTCATGATCTCAGGGTCCTGGGATTGAGACACACATCGGGCTCCCTGCTCTGCTTCTCCCTCTCCCTCTGCCCCTCCCCACAACTTTTGCTCTCTGTCTTCCATTCTCTCTCTCTCTCTCTCTCTCTCTCTCTCGAATAAATAAAATCTTTAAAAAAAAGATTCCTTAGCTTTAACACTAGAAGCATAGTCATAAAAGAAAAAAAAATGACATTTAAAACTCTGCTCTTTAAAATAGTAAGAGAATGAAACTTTAAGTCACAGACTGTGAGAAAATATTTACAAACCCTCTTATAAAAGAATTGTATCTAGAAAATATATAAGAACTTTTTTATGATACTATGTTAGTCACCACACAGTATGTCATTAGTTTTTGATGTAGTGTTCCATGATTCATTGTTTGCATATAACACCCAGTGGTCCATGCATTACATACTCTCCTTAATACCCATCACAGTCCTAATCCATTCCCCCACCCACTCCCCTCTAAAACCCTCAATTTGTTTCCCGGAGTCCATAGTCTCTCATGGTACATCTCCCCCTCTGATTCCCCCCTTCATTTTTCCCTTCCTTCTCCTAATGTCTTCTATGCTATTCCTTATATTCCACAAGTAAGTGAAACCATATGATAATTGACATTCTCTGCTTAATTTACTTCACTTAGCATAATCTCCTCTAGTTCTGTCCATGTTGACACAAAAGTTGGGTATTCATCCTTTCTGGTGACTGAGTAATATTCCATTGTGTATATGGACCACATCTTCTTTATCCATTCGTCTGTTGAAGGGCATTTTAGCTTTTTCCACAGTCTGGTTACTGTGGACATTGCTGCTATGAACACCGGGGTGCCTATGGTCCTCTGTATCTTTGGGGTAAATACCTAGTAGTGCAATTGCTGGGTTATAGGGTAGCTCTTTTTTTTAATCTTTTGAGGAACCTCCACACTGTTTTCCAAAGTGGCTGCACCAACTTGCGTTCCCACCAACAGTGCAAGAGGGTTCCCCTTTCTCCACCTCCCCTCTAACACTTATTTTTTGCCTTGTCAATTTTTGCAATTCTAACTGATGTGAGGTGGTATCTCACTTTGGTTTTGATTTGAATTTCCCTTATGGGAAATGATAATGATACATTTTTTCATATGTATGAAATGATAATGATAATGAACATTTTTTCATATGTCTGTTAGCCATTTGTGTGTCTTCTTTGGAAAAGTGTCTGTGCATGTCTTCTGCCCGTTTTTTTACTTGATTATTTGTTTTTTGGGTGTTGAGTTGAAGTTCTTTATAGATCTTGGGTATCAGCCCTTTGTCTCTAGTGTCATTTGCAAATATCTTTTCCCATTCTGTGGGTTGCTTCTTTGTTTCATTGACTGTTTCCTTTGCTATGCAGAAGCTTTTAATATTGATGAATTCTCAAAAGTTCATTTTCACTTTTGTTTCCCCTGCCTTTGGAGACATGTCTTGAAAGAAGTTGCTGTGGCCGATGTTGAGGTTACTGCCTGTGTTCTCCTCTAGGACTTTGATGGATTCCTGTCTCACATTGAGGTCTTTTACCATTTTGAGTTTATCGTTGTGTATGGTGTAAGGGAATGGTCCAGTTTCGTTCTTTTGTATATAACTGTGCCATTATCCCAGAACCATTTATTGAAGAGACTGTCTTTTTTCCATTGGACATTCTTTCCCGCTTTTTTGAAGATTATTTGATCATAGAATTTATGGTCCATACCTGGGCTCTCTATTTTGTTCCATTGGTCTATGTGTCTGTTTTTGTGCCAGTACCATGCTTTCTTGGTGAGCACAGCTTCGTAATATAGCTTAAAATCAGGGAACGTGATGTCTCTAGCTTTTTTTTTTTCAACATTTCCTTGGCGATTTGGGGTCTTTTCTGGTTCTATACAAATTTTAGAATTGTTTGTTCGAGCACTTTGAAAAATGCTGTTGGTATTTTGATTGGGATGGCACTGAAAAATAGATTGCTCCGGGCAGCACAGACATTTTAACAATGTTTATTCTTCTGATCCATGAGCATGGAATGTTCTTTCATCTTTTTATGTCTTCTTCAATTTCTTTTATGAGTGTTCTGTAGTTCCTCAAGTATAGATCCTTTACCTCTTTGGTTAGGTTTATTCCAAGGTATCTGATGGTTTTGGGTGCTATTGTAAATGGAATCGATTCTCTAATTTCTCTTTCTATAGTTACATTGTTAGTGTATAAGAAAGCAACTGTCTTCTGTGCATTGATTTTTGTATCCTGTCACATTTGTATGAGTTCTAGTAATTTGGGGGTGGAATCTTTTGGGTTTTTCACATAAAGTATCATACCCTCTGCAGAGAGAGAGCAAGAGTTTGACTTCTTCTTTGCCAATCTGAATACCTTTTATTTCTGTTGTTTGATGGCTGTTGCTAAGACTTCTAGTACTATGTTGCACAACAGTGGTGGGAGTGGGCATCCTTGTCATGTTCCTGATCTTAAGGGAAAGGTTCTCAGTTTTTCCCCTTTGAGAACGATATTCATTATGTGTTTTTCATAGATGGAGTTTATGAAATTGAGGAATGTTCCTTCTATCCCTATACTCCAAAGAGCTTTTAATCAGGAAAGAATGCTATATTTTGTCAAATGCTTTTTCTGCATCAATTGACAAAACTCAATAACAAGAAAATAAACTCAATTTAAAAAATGAACAAAAGATTTGAACAGACACTTCACCAAAAAGATAAAAGATGGCAAATAAGCACATAAAAAGATGTTCAACATCACTAGACATTAGGGGATGCAAATTAAAACTACAATGAGATACTACAACACAGAAAATAAATTGACCATACCAAGTTCTGGTAAGAATATGGATGAGCTGGAACTCCCATAATTCATTGGTGGTAATTAAAATAGTATCCATTCTAAAAACTGAGTAACTTATCCGAGTTACCACTTACCATATACCTGTGCTCGCTTCGGCAGCACATACACTTACCATATACCCAACAATCCCATTCCTAGATATCTACCTTAAAAAACTTGAAACTTATCTTCACACAAGAATTTGTATATGAATGTTTGTAGAAGAATTATTCATAACTGCCAAAAACTAGGAGCACCCACATGTCCTTCCCTAAGTGAATGTATAAACAAACTGACATGTACAGGCAGTGAATGTGGAAGAAAAATAAATGGATTACTGATTCATCCAACAACATGGATTAATCTCAAATAAATCATACTGAGTAAGAGAAGCCATTCTCAAAAGGTTACATAATATAGGATTCCCTTAATATGACATTCTGGAAAATGCAAAACTCTAGGGCCTCTTGGTTCCTGCCCAGCATAGCCACAGCTCATGGTCCCAAAGAGCATCGTAACACAATGTAGCTTCCAAGATCTGAAACTGGACAAACTGACTGGGATGCTTACTCTCTGTCCACTGACCAGTGCCCACAAGCCCCCTTGTCATTTTCCTTAAGGACAGACTTGAGTATGCCCTAATAGAACGTAGAGAAGAGTTGCAGATAGCAGTTCACTGAAATGGTCGGCAAGGTCCACATGGATATAAACCACATTACTGATTTAATGGAAGTCACCAGCACTGACAAGGCTGGAGACAACCTTCATCTATGGCACCAAGAATCGCATTACTGTTCATGAGATTACTCCTGAAGAGACCAAAGGCAAGTTGTGCAAAACGAGAAAGATCTCTGTGGGCACACAAGAAATCTACTATCTGGTGATTCCTGATGCCGACACGATCCACAACCCTGGTCTCATCAAGAAGAACAAATTTATTCAGATTGATTTGGAACTGGCAAGATTATAGACTTAATCAAGTTCAAGAACTGTAACCTGTGGATAGTGCCTGGAAGTGCTAACCAGGACAGCATTGGTATGATCACCAGAGATAAAAGTGAATTCAGATCCAGAGATATTTTTGATATATGAATTAGATCTGGAAGGAGACAGAAAGAAGAAATCACAGGTTTCTCCTGTATTTTATGTTTTCTTTCCCATGAGCCAGTCTTTTTCTCACTCCAGCAATTAACCACCACAAAGAGCAACAGGTCAAGAGTTTAAAATCAATGGTCAAAATAAAGTGATGATAATAATAATAATATAATAATTGCCTAACCACAGATGTGTTGAATCACACTATGTTGTACACTTGAAACTAATGTAATATTTCATGCCAACTATAAAAAGATTTAAATTGCCATTTGTAGGATTAAATATAAATTTTTATTTATTTGGGTGTTTACTTATTTCGTTATTTGTGTTATTCTTTGTTAACTATACCAAGCATTTTACATCGCTTTGGTACTGATTCTTCCAATGATTATATGATGTGTATTTATTATTTCAGATTTAAAACTGAGATGCAGAAGAGGTATATGGTTTGTTCCATTTCCCGCAACTAACAAGTAGTAAAACAGAAGTTCAAACTCCAGGTCCTCCTGATTTTATTTTTCTTTACAATTTTTATTCAAAATCAATTTCGTTAACTAATAGCGTATTATTAGTTTCAGAGGTAGAATTTAGTGATTCATCAGTTGTATGTAACACCAGTGATCATTAATTACATCAAACACCCTCTTTAATGCCCATCACCCAGTTACCCCATCTCCCCCACTCCCCACCCTCCAGCCACCCTCAGTTTGTTTCCTCTAGTTAAGAGTTCCTTCTCTGTTTTTATCTTGTTTTAATTTTCCTTCCCTTCACCTGGGTTCATCTGATTCTTAAAATCTACATATGAGTGAAATCATATGGTATTTGTCTTTGTGTGACTTATTTCACTTAGAATGATACCCTGTAGGTCCTCCTGACTTGAAAACCTGTATATTCACTTACTATACTAGAGAATCTGTTAGGTGTTCAAATTTCCATATACCAGTCCATCCTTTATTTCCCCAAGTTAGATGACAGTCAGTCACAGTTAAGCCTCTAGTTTTCACAGTGTGCTAAAGAGAAGGGAAGAGGCAACACAGTGAAAGGAAAGACAGCAGCATTTGGGTCAGAACTACATGTTTTGAATCTTGGCTCAACCACTTAGTAGCTATGATATCTTAGACAAGTAAACTGCTCTGACTGACTCAACATTCATGGAACACCTATCATGTTCCAAACCATGTTCTACACTCTCTTTGTTAATAAAACAGCAATGTTTCCTACCCTCGAGAAGCTTACATTCCAGGAGAGGACACGGACAATAAATAGGTAGAATATATAGTATGTCGTATCATATGGTCATAAGGAGTATTAGGAAGGAAAAAGAAGTAGGATAGGGTGATGGCAAATGGAGAAGGGTTATAATTTTTTAATTATGTTCAGTTAGCCACTGTATAGTACATCATTAGTTTTTGATGTAGTGTTCAATGATTCATTAGTTGAGTATAACACCCAGTGATCATCACAACATGTGCCCTCTTTAATACGCATCACCCTCTTACCCCTCCCTCCACCACCACCACCACCCCTCTGAAACTCTCAGTTTTTTTCCTGGGGTCCAGAATCTCTCATGGGTTACAATTTTTTTAAGAGATAGTCAAGGAAGGCTTCTGAGAAAGTGACATGTGAGCAAAGACTTGAATGAGTTGTGGAAGTTATTAATTTAGAGCCTGGACAAAAAGCATTCCAAGCAAAGAAAAGAGCCAGTACAAAGGTCTGGTCCATGCCGAATGTACAGCAAGGAAGCAAGGAAGAACAGCAAGGAAGTCAGAGTGGCTGGAGTAGACTGAGGGAAGGAGAGAACCAGAGGAAGTAAAATCGGGAGGAAAAAGGTGGGGCTATACATGTATGTCCTTACAAAATGACATAACAGGGGCACCTGGGTGGCTCAGTGGGTTAAGGCCTCTGCCTTCGGCTCAGGTCATGATCCCAGGGTCCTGGGATCGAGCCCCGCATCGGGCTCTCTGCTGGGTGGGAAGCCTGCTTCCTCCACTTTCTCTGCTTGCCTCTCTGCCTACTTGTGATCTGTCTGTCAAATAAATAAATAAAATCTTAAAAAAAAAAAAAAAAGAATGACATAACAACCCCACTTTTACTTTGAGTGGATGGGACACTGCTGGCTGGTTTGAACAGGGCAGTGCCATGATCTGACTACTTATTCTAAGTATCCCTCCAAATGATATATGGAGAATATGCTAGAGCAGACTTGGACAGATTTTTTTTTATTTTTTATTTTTTATTTTTTGGTTCTGAGCAAGTGAAAGGGTGGAGGAAACTAAGGTGGAGAAGACTAGATCCAGAGTTAGTTTTGTTAAGTGTGAAATGACAATTTGGCATTCAAGTGGAAATATCAATTTGGCAAGTGGATATCTGAGTCAAGTTCAGGAGAAGGATGTGCTAAACATAACTTTTGGAGTCATCAGCATATGGACGGTATCTAATGCTCTTATATAAGATCACTAAGGCAATGAGTATAAATAGATAAAAGGAGAATTCAAAGGACAGGGCACATCTTTGGGGCATTCCAAAATTAAGATATCAAAGAGAAAATAAATCCAGAAAGAATATAAAAAGTAGTCATTCGGGAAGAAAAACACACAGAAGAGCATGTTAGGCTGGAAGCCAAGTGAAAAATGTGTACCAGAGAGGAGGGAGTAATCATCTATATCCAAGCTCTCAATAGGTCGTGTAGTATGAGGCTAGAGAACCAACCACTGGATTTGGCAACAAAAAAGTCACTTGTGACCCTGATAAAAACAGTCTCAGGGGAGAAAGTGGATGTGGGTGTGGAAGTCTTATTGAATGGAATAAGAAAGAATGCCTGGAGGGCAACTGGAAACAATGAGTGTAGACAACTCAATTGAGGAGTTTTGCTATAAAAAGGAAGGGAAAATTGTAGTTGTAACTGGAGAGGAAAGTGGGGTCAAGAGAAATTCTTTTTTAAGATGAGAGAATAGCAGCATGCTTGTATACTGAGCCAGTAGGAAAAGGGAGAGATTGACAACACAGGAGAAAGAAAGGAAGGTTGCAGGAGCCCTGTGCTTGAGTAGGCTTAAGGGGCTGATACCCAACACCAAAGCAGTGGAGGGGGACTTAGATAGGAGCAGGAGCACTTCTTCTGCAGCAGGAAGAGGGAGTAGTCCATGAGTGCAAATGCATGAAGGCAGAAAGTGTGAGCATGTCAGCATGTGGTGCTTCTCTTCTGATGATTCCTATTTTTCAAGCAAAACAGGAGACAAGTCCTCATTTGAAAATTAGGAGGAAGGGGGAGGTGTCAGAAGACTGAGAGGAGAAGGTACACAATACTTGTTAAGAGAGAGGGAGGGTGGGGCGCCTGGGTGGCTCAGTGGGTTAAAGCCTCTGCCTTCAGCTCAGGTCATGATTCCAGGGTCCTGGGATCAAGCCCCGCATCGGGCTCTCCACTCAGCGGGAAGCCTGCTTCTCTTCCTCTCTCTCAGCCTACCTCTCTGCCTACTTGTGATCTCTGGCTGTCAAATAAATAAATAAAATCTTTAAAAAAAAAAGAGAGAGAGAGGGAGGGTAAACTGCCTAGAGACACCGAGGACCCCCGGAGGTGGGGGTGGTTGATGGCATGCCTGATCAGCATGACTGTGTCTTGTGCAGCCACATTTACTCTGGAGAGGCAGGAACAGGGCAGTGGAGAGGTAGACTCAACTAAGGTCAGGCATCCGTCCAGTAAGAAGGATGAAGTAAGAGAAGAGAGTTAATGATATGGACAGGGATGATTTATAACCATTGCCCCTGATTATAAGCACTGCAGGGAGAGAGCCGGGCCCCTGAAGGGAAGGAAAACCAGTGAAAGGGAGGTATAATCATAGCCCTGTAGCTCTGGAAGAATCCAAGGATTGCTGGGATTGGGGTCCCAAAGGGAGTGAGCTCAACATATAAAAGACAGTGGTCAGAGTGGGAAGAACTGAAGGTGGGGTCCCGAAGGAGCTGCGGTTCCGAGGAACAAGTAAGAGAATGAGTGGCTGAGTTAGGAGTTGAGAAGGTCGCTGGGAAAGACTCTGTCAAGGAAATGAGAGGGCAGAGTAATGGGAGGGTCACTGTCCTGGATCCGGAAACCACCACGGATAACAGCAGCAATGTTGGGAGGGTGGCAGTGAGATGGGGGCTGAAGTCCTTCAGTGAGATGGAAATGCTGACAGTCCTTCCATCATGAGATTTTTCTAAGGATTAAGTGAGACGCTGCAGGCAGAACATCTGCCACCCATTGGGACTGGCAGATTTTAATGCACAGAAAATGGAATTATTTTTAAAAGGGTCCTTGTGAACTCCTGGGTGTGTGTCTCATCTACCTCCAACTAAAGCTGGGAGACTGTGACCCGGAAGGCTTACTGAGCTCAGGGTTGGCCCAATAAATCACAATCATCCTAATTTCCTAGAGACATTCACCTGTGGTCCTCCCTGGTAAGCCTGGGCCTGGCCATGAGCACCCCCACCATCTGTAGCTGTCCTTATCCACGTCACCGCTGTCTTCCCGGCAGACCTGAGTTTTCTCTGACTCTTCCAGCCATCTGCAGACACCAGGTTTGTTGTCTTCCAGCCTGTCTAATGCAGAAGGCAAAAGCAAACTACGTGCTATGGCTGCACTGTCTGGTGGGTCCCCCCAACTTTTTATGGCCAGCTTAGCTGAAAGAGCCCAGGGAAGCTGAAACCTCGGGAAAAAAATGGTACCTTGTGTTGTGAACTGTGCTGAGGGCAGAAACGTGCAGAGGCTCTAGGGCAGTACAATCTGATGTTCCTAGCATGGGGAGCTTGGGCCACGGGCTAGGTCAAGCCCTTTCCATTTCTTTTCTGTATCTATCCATGCACTGAGCTCTAGGCAGGAGTTTCTACCAAGAGATGAGGTCATGTCTAACTAACGGGGAAGTATCTGCCTTACCAGGAACAGGTGGCAATATTCAGAGACTCCTCCTTCTCAAGACAGAGACAAGAAAGGTGACGGAGTGGGGGCCAGAAATGCTCAGGATACCCGAGCTGCAGCAGCAGGACTGCCAGAGTTGAACCGGTCCTTTGGCTGAGCCCAGTCCCTTGAGTTTCCCACCCCTGGTTCATCAGGGCTCTCAGAATATCTTAGCTGGAATATGTTCTGAGCAAGTTTTACCTAGCATTACTGTCACACAACCCGGAGAGTGGATGCCTAGCCTCTACCCCACACTAACTCAGAGACCACATCTGTCCTGTTCATTGCCAATTTTTCATTGCCTAGTACATAACAGGCCCTCAGTAATGAGGGAGAGCAGGAACACAGGGAGGAAAGGATGGGGGGAGAGGTGTCAAGGACGGAGGAGCACAGAATACAGCTCTTCATCTCATTCCCCAGCTCTGTGCCAAAACCTAGAAGACTCCAAGTATCCTCCCTGAATCCTTCTCCATGACAGTCTGCCCGAGCTGAGCAGTCATCTCTTTCTACCCAGGATTTTCCTTTTTCTTCGTAAATTATATAGGAAAATGAAGGCCATTCTTGTCAGAAAACATTTTCTTGATCCTCCTCCTAGCAAACAAACACACATCACCCTCCTTCTCTAACGCACAGTGATATTTTGACGTGGCAGTGCTAGAAGGAGACAAGAATCCTTAATTTAGAAAAATAGCTAAGCTTCTACGGTTTGCCAGGTTCCCACCTATTTACTCAGGAATCCAAATTCTGGAAAAGCAAACCTGCATTCCTATTTACCAACTACCACTTACCAGTCTGAAGGCTGTTGACATTGATTAACATTAAAAGTGACATTTGGCTCTCATGTCCTTTCTGAATAGGCTTGTTTCAACTAAGAAACAAACAAGGAAACCTCTAGATGAAAATATTTCTGGGGAGTAGTGGTATGAGGGTGACATAAAACATTTTTTTATCCAACATTTTGGATCATTATCTGGAACTGAAGCAATCTGCCCGGGGTGGGGGGAGAAGCTGGCATGTCACTCGGGAAGGAACTGCAGCCTCTCAAAGATAATTCCGAAATGTATGCCGAGGAAAGAGAACAGAAGACCCCAGGGGCAACTTATTAACAAAACAAAACAAAACAAAACAAAGGTCTAAAAATGTTTATTCAACTGGCAAGTAATTTAAGGAGCCGAGATTTGCCATACAAAAGGATGTGTGGTAAGAAAGGATCCCATTACTTTAAAATTACATTTGATTTTTAAATTTATAATTTACAAGCAGATTTTCCAGCCCCTAAAAAGAAAGCACACTTATGTGCATTTTTTTTCCAGTTTTAGCCTATCAGCCATATCTTCCAGTAAACTTTCTGTGTAGAACATTTACCACTCTAAGTGGGTAGTAAATGAGTGAAGTGTTATTTCCAGCCTCCAAAGTTCATTTCTTTATCACCCCTCTCGCAGAACTGGGCACAAAGAAGTGCTACTTTGAAAGAGCCAGGATGGGCAATAGCAGCCATCAGAATCCCTTAGAGAACAAGGTTAAAGGACAGATCCTGGGTGTCAGCGGCAGGAATTCTGACTCAGTCTGTGAGGGGCCCTGGGAATCTGCAGTTCTAGCGTGCACTCACGGTGACTCCAAAGCAGGTAGCCCTCAGAGCCCACCCTGTCCAATCCTGGCTTAAAGAAGAGGCCCCTCTAAGATGCTGTGCCTTCTGGACACAGCCCAGCCCTGGTTCCAGCACTCTCCATGAGCTCACACTTGGTGGACAGTTACTGATCCATGCTGCCGTGCTGTGCTGCTCCGTGGGGTTCCGTGTGACACACCCCTGATTTCTCTTTATTCTGTCAGAATGATTACAGGAAGTTATCTATGCAATGCAAGGATTTTGTGGTGGGCGTGCTGGACCTATGCCGAGACACAGAAGAGGTGGAAGCGATTTTAAATGGCGATGTGAACTTCCAAGTCTGGTCCGACCACCACCGTCCAAGCCTGAGCCGCATCAAACTCGCCATTAAATACGAAGTCAAGAAGGTAAGCTTCCCCACCTCTCCAGGCCTTCCCGCCTTGCAGGACTGTTGGCCTAGCTTTGTGCCCAAGCATATTTTACGTTCCCACGAGGTGACTGTGAAAACACCAATCTCCCTACTGCTCTCTAGACAGAGAATGGCCAGCCTTGCAGGACCGCTCAGAGCTCCTCTCAGCTACCCCCTCCCTTCACTCCCCAGCCCACCAAGGGAAAGGTAGCAGGACTGTAATTCCACGAGCAGGCTTTGAGCCTGGAAAACAACAGAGGAGATTTTCAGCCTCCAAATGACTGGCAGGGACAATGTGACCTGACATCAGCTAGGAAGCCAATTCCCCAGTTTTCCCAAGAAAATGAATCACTCTGGTCTATCAATAGCACTGATTGAGATCTGTATGCCTAGGGACTTGCTGTGTAGAAATGTTTAGCGTGGAAGCTTTGTGGGAGCCAGGGTTCTGGGAGCCTTAGAGGAATTTCATTCCAAAGGCTTATGCAAGTACTTAGTAGGAAGCTCAAGGAGACTTTTCACAGGAGTAAGCTTGTCCCACCTCCTCAGTCAACCTCAAGGTGTCTTTAATGGCCACAAGCACCCACCCAGTAGCCCTCAGGCCCACAGTGGGTGGTCAGACTGAAGTCCTAAGCAGCAAAAGTCAATTATGCTTCCACTCTGGATGGACTCTGGATTCTTTAGAATCTGCTCTGACATTAGATGATGTCATCCATCCTGATGAAAACTGCAGCACTCCAAAGATCCATGTGTTTCATTATCATTGTGCTTTGCGTACATGCAAAATGGGTGCTCAGCCTTCAAGGGTTTTTATTTTTTCCCAGCTATTTCACAGTGTCAATACTGGGGTATTTTCAATGCCACCAAACTGACCTCTGGGCACTTCCCTTGCTTAGGTTAATTTGTATGGAGGGAACCATCTTTCAAAAAACCACATGCATCTGTGAAAATCATCTAGTTAGAGCTTCCAAGTTTGAAAAAAAATCTTCCTGTCCCTCTTATCTTAATAATAATTTTAAAAAATCTAGGAAAAATAGGTTTGTTCAAAGACTCTGGGTCCTAAAGGTAAAGTGGACAAATCATAGGAAATGTGGCCTTCAATTACCATTCAAAAGCACAGGGCTATGAAATGAGAAGAAGCAGGCTATAGCTTCAAGTACAACCTTATTTTCTGGGGTCAGGAAAATTCTCATTTTTTTCACCAATCCCAAGAGCTCAATGAGGCTTTTCGTCAAAGCACAGCATTCTAATCCAGAAGCTGCTGAAGATACGCACGGCCTTGGAGTTCACACAAACCCTGCTATGGAAGCTATTAGCAGTGGTAACGATGAGCTTGAGTTTCCAGAATCACAAGCATTTCCTTGCTTGCTTGCTTGCTTCCTTCCTTCCCCGCTTCCCAGTACAGGGAAGGAGCACAGGGTGGAAGTGAAGATGTCCCTGAAAACCTGAAGAACAGGAGATGCTTGGCATCTGCAGATTTATATTTGCCATTTGGCTATTTATGAGCAATTGCAATGACCCATCAAATGCAAGCAGTCACCATTTTTCTGAAACATAAATCCAAACCTCTAGCAACACCATCAGTGAGGGTAGATCAGTCAGCTAGTCCAGAAGTCTGGCCGCTACCTCAGAGCTACGTGTTCCCCTTGTTGTCAACTACTGAGTACAAAACTGCCCTGGTGATGAATGAGAAGAAAAAGAGAAGTACGCCATGAACAGGACGGTTCAGGGCACAATAAAAAAGGCTTCATGAGGGAAATTATTTAGTGGTATTTGCCAATTAGGAGTCATAAAGGCCTCAGGAAATATGCATCATGAACGTCAAGTGTTCGCAGCAGTTTGTGGGTGGGAATATGATAAAACACCTGCCTAAAAAGTCAGCCTTGCTCATTTGAAACACCTCCAATGGGTAAATTCTCTCAAACCATGTGTACCATTATGTAACAGTGGACAGACACAGAGCTTTCCTTGACATTTATTCTATCATGAATTATAGTGAAAATACCTAATATTAAAAAGATACATTAATATTATAATAAGATTTCATTTTTAATTTATGAACTTTAGCATGCTTCCATGGGCACAATCTAACCCTAGGTCTTTGAGTTATGAAATGACTAGCATCAAAGCCTCTTTATAAATACATTCCCTTTACACCTGATATATATAAAGCTTTAAGGCTAGAATACAGAACCATAAAAAATTCCTAAGCGTCTGCCCACATGATATCAAATCAAACCACTAATTCAGTCATTAAAGCAAACTAATTGTTCTTGGCAGTTTCATGGGCTGCTACTAAGTAAGATCTTTAAAAATGGTGTTGTGTTAATTACGAGATCCTGAGTTAAGTAGAGTCAAAAAGATTTCTTTGTTTAAAGACATTACAGAGCTTCAATATGCTTTGCTACTCTAATTAAAAGAGAAAGAGTACAATATGTATTACTTGGCCACACAACTCCTTCTCATGGAACACTGATGAAACTCATTTTCCATGTAGATATATCCATGGAAACTAATGTCAAATCAGCCTCTTTGAGCTATGAAACGCACAGATCTAAATGAAGTGGGTGCCGCCCTGTGGCTGATAATGAGCCCTGGCTTGTGTCCCTCACCTAAATGTCTGCCTCTTTTCAGGCACCACACTAATGTCTGATCCTCTGGCTGGCTCAGTCATAATGTCAGCCTCTATGAGATCAAGACAATTGTCCCACCATTGCACAAGGGACCACCTGGTAAACAGAAAAGAATCATGAAGTAGGTGTCACAAAACCAGATTTTTAGCATGATTCTTTCACTTACTAGCCACGTGATTTTGGACAAGTCTCTGAAGGTCTCTAAGTCTCATCCTTCTTTCCTTCCATTCCAAAATGGGCATATAAGCTTCTGCTCCCATTTCCTGTGAACCTTCAAATAGGATGATATGAGAGGAAATGCTCTGCAAACTGTAAAGTTCTCTGGAGTTCCACAGGGAAGCATCATTGCTGTCATTCAATGATGTCCCCCTTCCTTAGAGCCAGGTGGGGGGGGTCTTTCTATTTCCAGAGATATTCCCTAGCTTGTCCTTTGTCTTCTCCCTATAAAATGCTAGAAACTTCCCCTTGGGTAAGGACATTATCATTATAGCCTAAAATCCTTCCAGAAAAGATAAAAGGCCTTGTGAGGATATGGTTTTTCTCCATGACTTCTGTTTTAAGAAAGTAACTCGGCCTCCCCAAAAACCCACACACGTGTCATATGAAATGTTAATCATTGTGTTTAGAAGACAGTTTTGGAAAAGTGGCTCAGAAGGTGCCCTTTGAGGTTAATCTCGGCCCAACCACTTATTAATGGAGTCACCTGAGCAAGTCACTTAGTCTCTCCATGTCTCACTTGGTTTATTAAGTATGGATAATAATACCTATTTCATAGGATTATGATAAGAATCAAATGGGATAAAGTAAGTGTGCCTCAAATAGCACTGGGCCCATCAGCCTGTGGGTATGAATGAAGCGGTACACTACGCACACTACAACCCCTGAGAGCCCATGTTCATGTTACTTAACACATTTCTGTCACCCATCTCAGTCCATACCAGACTTAACAGGTTATGGTCCCTTTGGAAGCCAAGCTTGCCTTATGAAGAAGCAAGGAGGCTTCTCTCCCCAGGCTGAGTCACACATAATCTCAGAATTAACTCCACTTGGGCCTCATGGATAAAGAAACCAATCCCTCCAACTTTGGCCCACAGCCTCCCATATATAGGCCTTGGTCATCTTCAGGGCCAATGGGACTGGCGGACATCTTGCTGTCTTCTCCACTTCTAGCTATCTCTGGCCCCACAGAACCATGCCTAATATCTTCTTAAAGGCACTCTTCTCCCTCTGCATATCAACTCTAAATAAATGCTTAGGGAACTTCTAGCTCCACCAACAGGGAAGACCCAACCAGTCTCGAAATCCATTGGGCTCAGCTGGACCCAGGCTGCAGCCATAAAGGGAGCCCAGTGTCTAGCACATAGTCATTGCTGAGCAGCTAGTCACAGAGATCTAGACTCAATCGTTGGTGCTCTCTTCAACTTGATTAACTGAAGACACACATCTGAACTCTTTACTCTCACCCGTCCCTCTCTCTCCTCGTGATCCCTTCTTCATCTCTAGGCTCACAGGGATATTATCTTCCTTTCCCCTGCATTATCCCTTGCTTCTTCCTGACTCCAGGTCTGCCTAGATGGGGATCATATAAACCTCCTATTCACTGAAAGAACTTTGTAGACATGTGTCATTCAAGTTCAAATGTCACAGGAGAATGGGACAAAGGGACCCAGAAGGTCCAATTTTGCACAACAGAAGGCTTACCTCTACCTAGAGAGGAGATGGAGGTTCTTTGGACATAACTAAGCAAAGATATATTATTTTTTTAAAAAGGAGAACACATGAATATTTTGTTCAAAATTACATCGGTCCCACTGTAGAGAACATGTCTATTACCAGGCAGTATCACCAGTAAGGGGGTAGTTCAATCTGACATGTTCTTTCAGCCACTGCCTGTGAGCTCTGTAGACACTGACTGGCCTGCTGGGCATCCCAAGGTGGGTGTGATAGTCCTGTTCTCAAAGAGCCATCAGGTGGTAGGTAAGGTGGGGACAGGGATGCTATGACTGTAGCAGCAGCAGCCTCTGCACCTCACTAGCTGAGCAAAGTAGAGGTCACAGTAGTCACTTTCAGACTTGCAGGTAGCCCCCCGCTGTCTGGCGTCCTGGCCTGTGGCTTGGTTTGTGGAACCTAAGCATGGCACTGGCCATCTTTCCTCCCAACTGATGAGACTCCCCACCCTCCTATGGGAGCAGTTTCACTTTTCTGAGTCTGCCAGACTCTGAGAGCTGTACTTTCCTGACTCTGCCAAGCTCCTAGATGATTCCTAGTTCAGAAAGCTAGTCTCACATGAAATAAAGCCCTGGGACAGGACAAAGAGAGGGAGAAGGAGTTAAAGGGGGGGCCCTCACTAACCCTACTAAGACAGTTCCCTTTTTTCCATACCATTGTACTAAGGAAATAATATTCCCTATGATTTTCACTCACTTACTTGGGCATCATTTAATAAGCATTCACTGTGTCCACCACACCACCAACTCTATGCTGAGCACGGGGGAGACTGAGGAGATCAAGACCCAGGCCTCACCCTTGAGGGGTTCATCTAGCAGAGGAGAGAGAACAAGAGAACAAAGGAGAGAGAAGTGTGAACCGTTACAATCTTGTCTGAGCAGGACAAACAGAAACAGGAAGGGACAGCGTGGAGGCCAGAGGAAGCAGTGACCAGCTCAGACCACGGTACCCCAGGAAAAGTTTCCCAGAAGCCCAGAAATGCTTGAGACAGGGCTAAAAGGATGAGAGGTGCCAGATGGGATGTCAATTTAGCAGAGAAGCAAGGGAGGACAATTTAGGCAGAGGGTAGTGAAAGCTGAGAGTTGCAGATACCGGAGGGAGAGTGGCATGGATGGGGCTATGTTTAGAGGGGGACAAGTGTTTCCCCATGGCCATATCACTATGGGAAAGGAGCAGACTAAAAAGCTTCTCAGAACCCAATCCTTGAGGGCATTTCATTACATAGCCACTTGGACTTTATCCTGGCAGCACTATCCCAGGGAATTTTCTGTGATGATGCAAATGTTCTATTTTCTGCTGTCTAACACGGTAGGTGCTAGCTTCTTATGCATGGCTAGCCAGCACTGGAAATGTGGCTAAGGTAATTATGGAACTTAATTCTTAGTATTTTTTTATTTATTTTTTTAAATTTTTTTATTTATTTCTTTTCAGCTAACAGAATTCATTGTTTATGCACCATACCCAGTGCTCCATGCAATGCGTGCCCTCCATAATACCTACCACCTGGCTCCCCCAACCTCCCACCCCCCTACCCCTTCAAAACCCTCAGATTGTTTTTCAGAGTCCATAGTATCTCATGGTTCACGTCCCCCTCCAATTCCCCTCAACTCCCTTCTCCTCTCCATCTCCCCATGTCCTCCATGTTATTTGTTATGCTCGAAAATAAGTGAAACCATATGATAATTGACTCTCTCTGCTTGACTTATTTCACCCAGCCTAATCTCTTCCAGTCCCGTCCATGTTGATACAAAAGTTGGGTATTCATCCTTTCTGATGGAGGCATAATATTCCATAGTGTATATGGACCACATCTTCCTTATCCATTCATCCGTGGAAGGGCATCTTGGTTCTTTCCACAGTTTGGCGACCGTGGCCATTGCTGCTATAAACATTGGGGTACAGATGACCCTTCTTTTCACTACATCTGTATCTTTGGGGTAAATACCCAGTAGTGCAATTGCAGGGTCATAGGGAAGCTAATTCTTAGTATTTTAAAAATTAATTAGTTCAAATAGCAAAGCTGATTGTGGGCAGTGGGTACCACACTGGACAGTATGGCCCTATATCCTCACTCATGCCTTCAACAAGCTTTCAGTGAGTGCCAACAAAGCATGCCATGCTAATGACTAGGGACACGGTGCTGAATAAAAGGCAGGATATCAGTCATCAAGGGAGAGACAGATTACAATCAACATACCACACCAATAAATTGTGATGTTAGATTTGAAGTAAGTGTTATAAAAGAGAAGACCATGATATTATAACTTCTAAAGTCAGATGTCACCTAATCAGAGAAGTCAAAGAAGGCTTCTCTGAGGAAGTCATACTTGCTCTGAGAGCTAAAGAATAAAAGTTAACCAGATGTGGGGAGGACATTTCTAAAGGAGAGAACATGTTCAAAGCAAATTCAAAAGCCCTGTGGTAAGAGAAAACACAGCATATAAGAGAAACTGAAAGAAGGTGAATGTGGCTGAGTTGGAAGGCATAGGGAAGAGTGGGGTGTGGGATGAATGTAAAGAAGCAGGCAGGGACCAAAGCAGGCAGGGACCAAACCACGCAGAGACTCATTAAGCACGCTAAAGAATTTTGTTCTCATTCTTTTTTTTTTTTTTTTCAAGAATAAGAGGAAGCCACTGGAAAACTTTAATGAGAAGTAGTTGTAAATATGAGGAGAAAGGCTAGAAGGCAAACAGGGTGGGTATAGATGCAGCATAACTGTTGGGCAAAAGGGACATGATATTAATAAAGACAGGCATCATTAAGCTCCATTGACAAGCAAAGCCAAAGTTATAGTGGCTTTCAGTGAAAGAAGGCTTATTTATTGCTCATCCTATTTCCGTCTTGGAACAGAATTCACTCAGAAACTCAGGCTGATAGGACAGCTCTTCAGTGACCCCACCCTGTCAAAGGGAACTCCAGTGATGGAGAGTCCCACACTAGCAAGGAAATACTTCCACCTAGAAGTGACACACATTGTTTCCACTTACGACTCACAGTCAACAATTAGTCACACCACCCACAATACCATGAGGGAACCTGGGATGTATAACCCTGCCATATGTTGAAAGGAGAAAAAAATGAAACTATTTGGCAAATTGCACTAATGACTTCCAAAGGATAAAAGTTGAAAGAATTCATACTAACAGCCTCAAGCTCTCTATAAATAGGAAGCAGAATCACCCTCTGAGGTAGAAGACAGCCTGAAAAAAGTGAAAAAAATTGGGGAAAAATCCCATGGGAGATGAACAGGCAACTGAACAGTAGAGCCAACTGGGAAGATGGTAAATTCTTTGCGAATAGCCAGTGTTCTTAATAAAGATAGAAAATCTCTACCAAAAAAAACCCAAAAACCCCACACTAAATCAATGTCCTCCATGAACCTCAATTTCAAGCTGTCAATTTCATTTCAAGATTTTTTCATAGACATAGGGCCCAGAAATGCACAAAATGTATGCATAAGTTCCTCTCAGAGAATAATGCCAAGTAGGGTGGGGTGAGCTAGGGATGGGAACGATTCTACTCACATCACCACTCTGTAAAGCTGTGCCAGGACTTCTAAACCCAACAGAAGTTCCTTTGCTTCTTTCTTCCAAAAATCACCACCTTATGCACATTTTACAGTCATGCTGCAAATGGACCCACTTTTCTACCTGGAAAAATTCCCAGGAGAAGAAAACAGAACATGTTGGGTCTCAATACAGTGTTACAGCTGATTGCTGGCCTGCTCAAATTCTCCAGTCACTAAGTATGTGGCTTTCATTAAGCTGTTGAGCCTGCTGGCCTGCAGTAGCCTCTCAGATAAGGGGGACCCTGATGCCCAAGAGCCTGCTGGCTGAAATCTGTGTTAAAAGACGCAATGAGACCCAACAATAGATGCACAGCTGGCTGAAACCCTCACCCAAATGCAGTGACCACAGGGAGGGACACTAGAAGGATGGAGGGAAGATGACCTCTGCTGTGGTTCTGTTTCACTTCAGAGCACAGGGACAGTGAGCAAAGGGGACCTAGGGACATCAGGGCTTTCTAGGGGACATCTGAGAGTCCATTAAGATACTCACATGCTCTAAGCAGACATTCTCCCACTGTGTTTTCCTGCTGAGGCATCGTTTTACCAGATGCTCTGAGTTAAGAAGATCAGAGTTGTCACAAACACAGTCTGGTCGGTCAGGCACTACCCCAAACTGTGCCCCAGGATGCCCGGTAGCTGCCATACGCTGTTGGAATCCATTGGTGTCAAAAGCATCCAACCTCTTTGGGGATTCCTCTCAGCACTTCATAGCCCTAGCCTGACCACACAGCACAATAATTATCAATGACCACTAATCTCTCAGCTCAGATGGGCTATGTTTCGCATAGGAAAAGGAAATATTGTTTTTCTCAAGCAGCAAATCTTAAGAAGGACTAATCCAAGTATATACGGACCACTTAACTGCCTGGGGAAAACCTCTCAGAGGAAAAAAAGAACCTGTTGGGCAGCAGTATATTTCATCTAGAAGCCTGACTGTGCATGTTCAAGTCCTAAGTCCTTCCCCTACTAGATATGTGACTTCAGACAAATTATTTCATTCCTGAGCCTCAGTTTCCTTATCTCTATAATAAGCGCAAATAATACCTAATAAGCAATAATCAGTGTTTCTTAACACACATAATGCAGCTAGAATATGGTACATGCATAATAAATATGAGCTAAAGGAAGCTATTTGCCATGTTCACCTTAGAAGTAGACCTATCCTTAAGACTAAACAGGATTGAGGGAGGAGTTAAGATGGCAGACTAATAGCGGGACCCTGACCTTGCTTCATCCCTCGAACACAGCTAGATCAACATCAAATCATTTTGAAAAAGCAGGAAATAGATCTGAGGATTAAGAAAACAATCTACACAATTGAAGGGAAATTACATGGTAGATCTGAGGTTCAGAGCCATGAACCAGAGGAGAAAAGCCACAGAACCACAAAGGGGAGGGAACCGTATTCACAGAGTCAAGTCAGGGAGAGAGGGAGAGAGTCAGAGAGAGAGCGGCGCACACAAGGCACTGCGGTGTGGGGTTCCTGGGTTGCACTGGGAGAGATCGCTCCCCTTCCTGGAGTACATTTAGAAGAGGGTATTTTGCCTCTCCAAGAATAAAAGGCCAACTGGGAGCCATCTAGCAGCCATTTAGCAGCAGGGGCCAGAAAGGCACTCAGAGGGCAGATAACCTGGTCGCAGCTTTTCACTGTGCCACAATAGACTCCTGCCACCATACCTGGGCCCCACACCATGTGACTGATTTCCTGGGACAGAATGGGGTCGGGCACAGCACTTCGAGGCTCTTCTCTGGGGAAGGGGATTGGGTCCACACCTTGCCAAGCCCTTTAAGATTTGGAGTTTTGAATCCCAGCCACCAGCCAGAGACAAACACAGAACTGTGGCACCAGGCATGTCAACATCCAGGCACAGACAGGGTGATGGCAGGGATCTTATGAAAGCCTGGGACACAGGAGAGGAGACTGTTTTTCTGTGAGGGCCTCCTGAATGGCAGTGGAGTTCCCCGTCCCTGGAGATAAGAGGAGGGGGTGATGCCATCTTCCACCCCCGCCACCAGCATAACCAGACTTCAGAAACACAGCACCTCCAGTGAAGGTTGGAGTCATTTAAACCAAACACCACCCCTCTGCCTGGCAGGGGCATCTTTACAAGGGCAGGTATGACTGTGAGCCAATTCAGCAGGCCTCTTCCCCAGAAGACCTCTGCCCCAGAAGACAGCCCCCAACACACGTACTAGGTCTGCTGATCAAAGAGTGCTCCAAAGAGTCAGCTTCAGTTCTGGTGGAATAGGACCAGGCTCGCTCGCTCTCTCTTTCTCTCTCTTTTTCTTTTCTTTGGTATTAGGCTTATACTTTTTTGTTGGTTGGTTGGTTTGCTTGTTTTGCTCCTTTTCTTGTTTTTTGGATTAGACTTCTTTTTCTTTTTCTTTCCTTCCTTTTTTCTTCTTTCTTATTCTTTGGAATCAGGCTAATCAGTTTTGTTTGCTTGTTTTTTTGTTCCTTTCTTTTCCTTTTCTCTTTTCTTGGATCAGGGCCTTTAAAAAAATTTTTTTAATCGGGCTTAGCTTAAACAAATCAAAGCACATCTAGTTTAAGTTCCAAACACCCCCCAGGGCAAGCAAGGAGGAACTATGCAGAGGGCTGACCTGTGGAAAAGAGCAACCAAAACACAACAGCAGAGTGCACAGAGCATACACTAGAAACACCTCCTGAAGCACCAAGCCCTGGTCAGTGTAGGACCCACTCTTAATATAGTATTACTCTCAGGACCAGGAAACAGAACAAGCTTTCTTGATACACAAAAGACAGAAACCTAGACATGATGACAAGAAGGAGGAATTCTCCCAGAAAGAAACATCGAGAATAAATCATAGCCAGGGATTTGTTCAAAACAGATATAAGCAATATATCTAAATAAGAATTTAGAACAAGAGTCATAAGAATACTAACTGGACTTGAAATAATCATATAAGATACCAGAGAAACCCTGGCTTCAAATATCAAAGACCTAAAAACTAGGCCAAAATAAAAAATGCTGTAACTGAGATGCAAAACCAACTAGATGTAATCACAATGAGGTAGAAGAAGCAGAGGATCCAGTAGATGATATAGAAGATAAAATTATGGAAAATAATGAAGGTGAAAAAGAAGAAGGAAAGGCAGATCATGAATAAAGACTTGGGGAATTTAGTGATTCCACAAAGAGCAATAATATCCATACCATAGGAGTCCCAGAAGAAGACAAGTGGTGGGTGGTGGGGGCAGAAGGTTTATTTGAACAAATTATAGCTGAGAACTTCCCTAATCTGAGGAAAGAAATGGGAATTCAAGTCCAAGAGGCATTGAGGACTCCCTTCAAATTCAACAAAAAGATGTCAACACCAAGACTTACCACAGTGAAACTTGCAAAATATGAAGATAGAGAGTTTTGAGAACAGCTAGGGATAAAAGGTCCTTAACCTACAAGAGTGGGCACATAGGTTGCAGCAGACCTGTTCACAGAAATATGGCAGGCCAGAGAGAGCGGCATGATATATTCAACATGCTGAATGTAAAAAGTATGCAGCCAAGAATACTTTATCGATCAAGGCTGTCATTAAAAATAGAAGGAGAGAAAAAGTTTCCAAGGCAAGCAAAAATTAAATGAGCACATGAATACTAAACCAGCTCTGCAAGAAATACTAAAGGGGAATGAGAATCTCCTTTCCTTAAAGCAGGAAAGAGTCCAAAAGCAACAAAGACTAGACAGCAACTGAGACAAGAGCAACTTTACATGTAATACAATGGCAGTAAATTCATAGCTATCAATAATTATTCTGAATATAAATGAACTCAATGCTAAAATCAAATCAGGGTATCAGAATGGACAAAAAACTGAGGCCCATCAATATTCTTCTCACAAGAAACTCATTTTGGAGACAAAAACACCTCCAGACTGAAAGTGAGGGGGTGGAGAACCATCTATCATGCTTATGGACATCGAAAGATAGTTGGAATAGCCATACTTATTTCAGACAAACTAGATTTTAAACCAAAGACTAATAAGAGATAAAGAAGGGCACTATATCATAATAAAGGGTGGCTTTATACAACAAGATCTAACAATTGTAAATATGTCCCCAACATGGGAGTAGCCAAATCTATAAATCAATTAACAACAAACTTAAAAAACTCATTGATAATAATACAGTAATAGTAGGGGACTTTAACACCCCACTCACAACAATGGACAGATCATCTAATCAGAAGAGCAACAAGGAAACAATGACTTTGAATGACACACTGGACCAGATGGACTTAACAGATATATTCAGAGCATTTCATCCTAAAGCAGCAGAATATACATTCTTTCTGAATGCACATGGGACATTCACCAAAACAGATCACATACTAAGTCAAAAAACAGGTCTCAACCAGTACAAAAAGATTGAGATCATAACCATGCATATTTTCAGGTCATGACACTATGAAACCTGAAGTCAACCACAAGAAAAAATCTGGAAAAACCATAAATATATGGAGGTTACAGAACATCCTACTAAAGAATGAATGGCTTAACCAGGAAATTAAAGAAGAAATAAAAAATACACAGAAGCAAATGAGAATTAAAACACAACAGTCCAGTCCAAAACCTTTGGGATGCGCCATAGGTAGTCACAGAGGGAAGTATAGGGCAATACAAGTCTCCCTCAAGAAGCAAGAAAAGTCTTGGGGCACCTGGGTGGCTCAGTGGGTTAAAGCCTCTGCCTTCAGCTCAGGTCATGATCCCAGGGTCCTGGGATCAAGCCCCGCATCGGGCTCTCTGCTCGGCAGGGAACCTGTCTCCTCCTCTCTCTGTGCCTGCCTCTCTGCCTACTTGTGATTTCTGTCTGTTAAATAAATAAAATCTTTAAAAAAGAAAAAAAAGATTAAAAAAAAAGAAGAAGCAAGAAAAGTCTCAAATACACAGTTTAACCTAAAGTCTAAAAGAACTGGAAAAAGAACAACAAAGCCTAAAATCATCAGAAGAAGAGAAATAATTAAGATTTTTCAGAAATAAATGACATAGAAATTGAAAAAACTGTAGCACAGATCAATGAAACTAGGAGATGGTTATTTGAAAGAATTAACAAGATTGATAAACCTCTAGTCAGATTTCTCAAGAAGAAAAGAGAAATGACTCCAATAAATAAAATTATAAATGAAAGAAAAGAGATCATCAACACCAGAGAAATAGAATTATAAAAGAATATTATGAGCAATTACATGCTAACAAATTGGGCAATCTTGAAAAAATGGATAAATTCCTAAAAACTGGAAACAAACAGGAAGAAATAGAAAATTTGAACAGACCCACAAACAGAAAAAGAAACTGAATCAGCAATCAAAATTCTCCCAACAAACAAGAGTCCAGGGCCACATGGCTTCCCAGCAGAATTCTACCAAACATTTAAAAAAGAATACCTGTTCTTCTGAAACTTTCAAAAATTAAAAATTGAAGAAAACTTCCAAATGCATTCTATGAGACCACCATTACCTTGGTTCTAAAACCAGACAAAGACCCCACTAAAATGGAGAATTATAGACCAATATTCCTGATGAACATGAGTACAAAAATTCTCAAAAAGATATTAGCTAATTGAGTCCAACAGTACATTAAAAGGATTATTCACCACAATTAAGCGGAATTTATTCCTGGGCTGCAAGGGTGGTTCAATATCTGCAAATCAATCAACATGATACACCACATTAATAAAAGAAAGAATAAGAATCATATGAAACTCTCAATAGATACAAAAAAGCATCTGAGAAAATACAGCATCCTTTGTTGATAAAAACCCTCAAGAAAGTAAGGATCGAAGGAACTTACCTTAACATCATAAAGGCCATAAATAAAGGATCCACAGCTAATATCATTCGCAATGGGGAAAAACTGAGAGCTTTTCCCTTGAGTGCAGGAGCATGACAGGGATGTCCACTCCCAACCACTGTTGTTCAACATAGTACTGGAAGTCCTAGCCTAGCAATCAGACAATTGGAAAAAAATAAAAGGCATCCAAAAAGGCAAGAAAAAAGTCAAACTTTCACTCTTTGTAGATGACATGGTATTCTATGTAGAAAACCAGAAAGACTCCACCAAAATTGTTAGAATTGACACATGAATTCAGCAAAGTCAGAGGATATGAAACCAATGCACAGAAATCTGTTGCATTTCTACATACCAACAATAAAAGCAAAAAGAAAGACAAATATCAAGGCATCAATCCCACTTACAATGGCACCAAAAACACCTAAGATATCTAGGAATAAACCTAACCAGAGATAAAAGATCTGTACACAGAAAACTATAATTTCTTATGAAAGAAACTGAAGAAGACAAAGAAATGGAAAAACAGTCCATGCTCATGAATTGGAAGAATAAATATTGTTAAAATGTCTATACTATCCAAAGCTGTCTATACATCCAATGCAATCCCAATAAAAATAACACCAGCATTTTTCACAGAACTAGAAGAAACAATTCTAAAATTTGTATGGAGCCAGAAAAAAACCTGAATAGCCAAAATAATGTTGAAAAAGAAAAGCAGAGTAGGAGGCATCACAATTCTGGATCCTTAAGCTGTCTTACAAAGCTATAATCATCAATAGAGTATGATAATGGCAAAACAGACACACGGACCGATGGAACAGAATATAGAACCCAGAAATGGACCCACAACTGTATGGACAACTAATTTTCAACACAACAGGAAAGACTATCCAATGGAAAAAAGTTTTTTCAACAAACAGCATTGGGAAAACTGGACAGCAACATGCAGAAGAATGAAACTGGACTACTTTCTTTCACCATACACAAAAATAAATTCAAAATGGATGAGAGACCTAAGTGAGAGACAGGAAACCTTCAAAATCCTAGAGGAGAACACAGGCAGCAACTTCTTTAATCAACCTTAGCAACTTCTTTCTAGACACACCTCCGGAGCAAGAGAAGAAACAACAGCAAAAATCAACTATTGGGATTTCATCAAGATAAAAAAGCTTCTGCACAGCAAAGGAAACACTCAACAAAACTAAAAAGCAACCAAGAGAAGGGGAAAATGTATGTGAAAATGACATATTCAATAGGGTTGGCATCCAAAATCTATAAAGAACTTATCAAACTTAACCCTCCAAAACCAAATAATCCAGTTTAAGAAATGGGCAGAAAACAGGTACAGACACTTTTCTAAAGAAGACACCCAAAGGACTAACAGACACATGAGGAGATACACAGCATCACTCAGCACCAGAGAAATAGAAATCAATGCCATAATGATACCACCTCACACCTGTCAGAATGGCTAAATTTAACAACTCGAGAAATAACAGATGTTGATGAGGATGTGGAGAAAGGGAACCCTTTTCCACTTTTGGTGGGATTGCAAACTGGTGCAGTTACTCGGGAGAACAGTATGGAGGTTCCTCAAAAAGTTAAAAGTAGAACTACCCTACAACCCAGCAATTGCACTACTAGGTATTTACCCAAAGGATACAAAAATGATGATTTGAAGGGGCACATGCACCCCAATGTTCTCAGCAGCACTACCAACAATAGCCAAATTATGGAAAGTTCCAAAATGTCCATCAACTAATGAATGGATAAAGAAGATATTATACACACACACACACACACACACACGGATATTATGCAGTGATCAAAAAGAATGAAATCTTGCCATCTTCAATGACATGGATGGAACTAGAAAGTATTATGCTAAGCAAAATAAGTCAGTCAGAGAAACACAAATATATGATTTCACTCATATGTGGAGCTTAAGAAACAAAACAGGTGAACATAGGGGAAAGGAAGGAAAAATAAAATAAGATAAAAATAGACGGAGGCAAACAATAAGACACTCTTAAATACAGAGAACAAACTGAGGGTTGCTGGAGGGGAAGTGCGGGGGGATGGGCTAAATGGGGATGGGCATTAAGGAGGGCACTTGATGGAATGAGCACTAAGGATTATATGGAAGTGATGAATCACTAAATTCTACTCCTCAACCCAATACTACACTACATATTAATCATATTAATTACCTTGATTTTAAATTAAAAACAAAAAGTCTAAACCAAGATTTATCAACCTCAGTACTACTGACATATTTAGTCAATATTTTGCTGGGGGCATCATCCTGTGCCTTATAGGTAGTTAGCACCATCTCTGGCCTCTACCCACAAGATGCCAGTAGCACTCTCCTCCCATGCTGTATCAACCAAAAATGTCTCCAGATATTCTCTAATGACCCTGGGGGAATAGTGGGGACACAAGCATCCTGTGTTGAGAATCTCTGGGATAGTTTTCAGAATCTAGGCCATAACCCCTTACCTATAAACCCTAAGGGCAGTGATTATAGTTCTCAAGGATGTATCCCATCTCTCTAGACCAAATTCAAGGTTAGATCTCTCTAAAACTAAATTCTGAAACTTAGCTTCACAGTGAAACCACTTGAGAGCTTTATTAGAGAACACCAATGTTGGTACCCCACCCAGAGAGTTTCTAATCCAATTCTATGTGGGAACCCAGGGAAGGTGTCTTTTAAAGGCTCTCATGATTCTAGCTTTTTGAAAGACTGAGCTCCTGGAAGGCAGGACCCATCCTCATCCATCTTGGTCTCTGAAGACAGAAACAGTACTCACCCTGCACATTACATGTACATACAGGGTATTACTCCCTGCTGAGAAAATGAATAGACAGGCATAAAGTGCAAAGTCATAGGCTTTAATCCGTCTTCACTAACTGTAATTCCCCTTGTGATTATAAATGCTCATAACAGAACTCAACTGATGTTCCATGCTGGCCTCAAAGTAAGAGGCCACCACCCCCATTTTTTCTATTGCTGACCTGGCTCACTCTGGGGTTGGAACTCTGCAAGAGAACTCCTACTATCTTAAAAAACCCTAACACTGGTTCTGGCCTGGTAGTCTTAGGGATGGAGCAGAGAGATGGGTGGCTGCCAGGACACCCCGGACAGTCAGAGAGAGACCCTGCAGCCCTTACCCTCTAAAAGGAAGCTCAGATCACTGACTGTTTCACGGTGGATCTCAGGATTGCTCCCTCCTCTTACTAGCTAGAGTTGCTGGCCTGCCCCCACACCCTACCAGGCTCAGTTTTTAGAGGGAAAAGCAGAGCACGTGATACCTCCTCTCTGCCCTTCCTCAGGCCTGCTGTCAATCATCTGACACAACTTCCTCTAAAGAGCAGATACCACTATGCTTTTGCAAAAGGGATTTCAGATCCTCAAAGCATGGGCTGTCACAACAGGATAGAAAGCTACTGCCTTTTGGTTATTTTGCTGCCTTTTGTCCAGCTCTTTCACTATATAAATATTTGCACAAAAGGATAATCCTTTAAAGCATTTTCTTCTTGGTTATCATGTTTCCTAGGCTACCTGGCCTTAGATTTTCTGACTACCCTGATATTCATCATGTGCTGCATTTGTTAAAATAGTCTGAGTGTGATTATTATTACATCCAGATTTGGAGGTTAACAAGAAGAGAAGAATCTGAGGAGCATTCAAGGGAGAAACATAAATCCCCTCCAAGAAACAGATGCAAATCAGATGCATTTACTAGCCTGAAGTGGAAAGAACAGCAAGAGCCATTTTCAAATTGTCACTTTTATCCCAGATCTTAGAAATTATAGTTCCCCCAAGGACCTGTGACTAACTCCAGTAATTAAGCTAAAGACCAACTCTCATTATTTCTGTACTAAATGCTCATATATGGATTCAGAGTCTTAATAAGCATTTGATCTTTTATATATTCCTTCCATTATGTACCTGCATTATTCTTTTATCGCATTATTCTTTTATTAACATTCATCTGCCTAAGGTCACTTGCAAATTCCTTGATGGAAGGGGAGTTTTGTAAGTATAATTATGGATGAAAATCTTGGCCAAATAGAGATCGTTTCACTTAAATAATTCAAGCCATAGTCAAATTGTACCTAAAAGACTGGAGTAGCCTCCAACTGGTCTTCCTTCCTCTGGTATCTCTCTCTCCTCCTCCTGCACACAAACACACACAAGCAAACAAAAGTTACAGAATTTTTTAAAGTAATCAGATCGTGTTATGCCCCATTCACATCTTCCATCTAAAAGTGAACAAGACAGGTGCAGGCCCTGCCCCGAGGGAACTCACAGTCTAATAATTAGCACTACGAGAAGCAGAGGCTGTGACAAGTGTTCTTGTGCAAGTGAGTGACCTCAGAAGAATCCTGCCATGAAGAGGCAGAAGTTGGAGAAGATGCTAAGAAATGGCTTCAGTGAAGCCTAACTTCAGCCACATCTTGTGGGGGAGCTCTGGAGTGTGAGTAGCACTACATTCATGCCCCATATTGAAGACAGGGGGCATCTCTATCAGTCAGTCATTACTTGCAGGCTATCCCCAAGGGGGACATAACCTCCCAGGCATTTCTGGGCAAAGCAGCTACCATTGGTGGAGGTAAATTTCTGAAGAAGGATGTATCAGCGAGCTCTAAACAACCAACACACCCAGAAGCTGAGGATGTGTATGCCTAACTTATAAAGGGATCTAGGCAGGCCACCACCAACATCTTCTTGCCCTTAAAGTGCTTAAAATCCAAACTACTAACCATGGCCTACAAGATGATGCATGGCCTGGCCTTTCTCTCTAAATTCACCTCGCACCAAGCTCACTCATGCTCACTGATCTTTAACTACATTGCTTGGTTCCTGTCCCTTCAACATTCCACACTAGTTTCCAACCCAGAGAACTTATGGATCCCTCTCCCTCAAATATTTGCTGGCCAGATCTTCCTCATTGTTCAAAACTCAGATAATTATAACAATTACCTCCTTCTCAGAGTGACCCTCCTGATCATCCTATCTGAATGTGGTCACCATGTTGCTCCCTCCCTCACTGGCTACTCTTCATCCCAGGACCTTCTTTTATAGTAAATGTCTGTTTACTTGTTTACTGTTTATTTTCTCCAACATACTAGACTTTGCAGAAGCAGCTCACCACTGTATCCCTAGCCTAGAGCAGACCCAAGCAAATAACAGATTCTCAAAATTATTTACTCATTAAATGACATTAAATGAAACATGCCTGAGTTTTCTCCCAGCTTTAATTTTTCTGAAATACAATAAAATCACATGTTGTGGATGAAATTCATTCCTAAAAACTAAGGGTTCTCTTGAGGACCAAATGATATAAAAAGAAAAGTCGCCCACAATACGCTACTGGATATCAGTCATTATTTGTCTCATTCTTGAACTCTTATAACTATTTGCACTGAGTCTATGGAAAAGCTCAGATCATTACTGAAAGCCTTCTTTTATTAAAAAAAGAAAGAAAGAAAATGCCACTGTTTGACTAACAAAGTTAGTAATATTTTGGTCTCCAAAACTGAATCCTGAAGAAATTATCAATTTTTGTACTTATTTTTTAAAAAACCCATTTGATGTATCATTTGACTATTTGCTTGCTCCCCTTCTAATAGGTATTAGCTCTTTCTGAACAGGCAGAATTACAACTTGAAGAAGGAGGAGACAAATCATGTGACACCTATTATCAGCTGAATCTGTGGACATTAGAAAGTAATACCCAGTCCCTGCCATCAGGAGCTTACATCCTAAAGGGCCAGAGACCTGTATCTAGTCCTTTGTCCAACAAAGGAAGGAAAGATTAGCTCAGGCAAAAATGATGTGGAAAGCCTGTAAGGAAGAAGAGGAGGTAGCTTCTGAGTCAGACTGTAAAAGATATGTCAGAGCTCAAAATAAAAGGGGAATAAAGATCTTCCAGACAAGGAAATTGGGGGAAAGCACAAAGGTATGACAATGTTTGGAGAATTGCAGATGGTCAGGGTGAGGGCACTGGGAAGGGAGGAGGCTAGGGAGGAAGGGGCAAAATGGGGGTGGGGCTGGGGACCAGGAGCCTGGGGTTATAGGGCCAAATGTGCTGGGCTGTAGAGATGTGCTGAAACATACAGGCTTCATTCCATAATGGAAATGGAATCCATGACGCTGTCTTCACAGTTTCTCTCTATACTCTTACTACACAAACAGCCTAACAATAGGAAAAATTTTTAAAAGGAAAAGAATAATCTACAATCATATATCCATATGTCAATTGTTTCCATTTGCTTACATTCCTCCAATTATTTCCCATACAGAAACTTGTATTTACATACTTACAGCTTTGTGGTAAATAATTCTGTGGTGTGATTCACCTAGCATTAGAAGGTAAACATTTTTCTGTTTTTGTCAATAATTATTATTTTTATGCCAGGATTCATGTATCATTGTTTATATCTTGTCTACTGATGAACATTCGCTTTTCTCTTAGATTGATATTTTATTATTATCTCCAAATGTATCGCTTTCTTTCCTTCTTTTAGTTATTTCCTAAAATTGAGTTTCTGAGAGTGAGGCTTCTGGGTAAAAGGACACAAATATCTGTGAAACACTGCAAAATTATTTTATTTTATTAAAAAACACTGCAAAATTATTTTTCCGAAGGGCTACACTATTTTTTTAGTATCAATAGTTTTATACAACTGAACTGGTTTCATCAGTACTTTGTAAGCATTAGATATTATTAGCATTTCCCCCTCTAATTTAGTAGATGTAAAATATCGTCTTATGCATATTTTTAAATGAATTTCTCTGGTCATTAGGCACATGAGCTTTTTCTATGTGAAATCCCCTCACCCACGCCCACTCACTACATACCACCACCACTATCCTTCAGTGTGTACATACTGGAGCCATACGAATGGCTCTTGTGCAATACAGAACTTTTTACACAGTTGGGGCCAAGTCACTGCTATGTCATGACTGTAGGTAGGCTTGCTTCCATAAGACAGTTCATGTAGCAGGGAGAATGGAAACTAGCTAAGATGCAACTGAAGGACTCCAGTGGGAGGTGATGAGGGCCTGAAGCAAGGTGGTAGCTATGTTTATGAAAAGGAAGAAGAAATCTGTAGAACTGTTTTTGTTTTTGTTTTTTTTGACACAGAAAATAGGATTTTGCAGTCCAGGGCACAAATTCAACCTAGAAGATTCTGTGGAGTCTGGCCTACCAACACAACCACTGGACAAAGTATATTACTGGGATCCCTAAATGGTCCTAACAGAGACTTCATTTAGGGGACAGAGGGGACAGGAGGGCATTTTAGAGCCTGGGGGACTTTGTGGCAGGATGAGGCAGTATAGGGTCCTGGGCCCACATGGAGGGGAGAAGGACTGGGAAGATGACACAGAGAGAATGAATCAGGACTCAAGAGAGAAGCTCAGAAAGAACACACAAAGAGTAATTCTCTTTCAGAGTGCCAGCCCTGCCCCACTCTTCAGGTGCATGCCGCATCTCATAGCCTCAGCCATGGACCCCCATATTAATGATGAGGGAAATAAGGCCCAGAGAGGGGAAGCAACTCTCCAAAAGTTATGCAACTGGTAAGAAGTAGAAGAGGAACTCTAGTAACTTACATCCCTGGTCTCAAAGCCTCTGTTCTTAGCTACCACTCCATGTTGGGACCAGGGGATGAAGACCAGCTCCCCCTGCCTAGCAGGTTGCCAGAAGAATTCCCAAAGGGAAGAGGTGGGGGAGTAAGTGAACCCAAAGAGCCGAGTTGTCCTGCTCAATCCATAAGCCCTATGCACGAAGGCAGAGCAGTGCCTGAAAGTAGAGAAGGAATCTGGCTATAGATACTAATGCAGCCAAGATCCTCAGAGATACATAACCTCTCACCAGATCCTCAATAACCCCTTCTTCTCCAGTTTCCTCAGATTATTTTCGGGGGATGCAAAACAGTACTTGGTTTTCTAATAAAGACCTTCATTCAATGCGCAAAAAGGAAATATTAAAATGTTCACTAATTTGGAAGCGGCTTCCAGTAACCATCAGGTTGAAATTTAGTGATATTAAGGTCTGTTAGGGAGGATTTATAAAGACAAAGTTCCAGCAAGCTAATCTATTAGCACCAGTTACAGATCATTTGCTGATAATAGACCACTACCCCCAAGAAAACAGTGTTCTATGAGGGTGGAGGACACACATGGATATATATTCTATTCTAATTGTAATTGGTTATTATAAGCATTGCACATATATGCACAACCATATAACATGGTTGTTAAAGCCTTCTTCGTGAAATAAATGATTCCTTCCCAGAAAATCAAAGAATGCACGTTTCTGTTGAAAACCAGGTCTTTCAACATGACGTGAATCATGCTGAATCTTTTCTGAGTGGAGTAGTTCGAATCATGAGCTCTGGAGTGAGACAGTCTGAAGTCACTTTAGGCAAATCCCTTAACCGTGTTTTTCCTTCATCTCTTAAAGTGGGGGCAATAATACTTGCTTCTAAAGTCCTGGAACATAGTAAGGACTGGATAAATGTGGGTGACGAGTATATTACAAATGCTACCTTTCAGGAATTATTCTGACCCGTAGCAGGTAGTAGTTAAGGGACCGGCTACATATTAACTGGGTGACATCATAAATGTTCAGTAAATGCTGGCTCCTAACATTACTTTTTCTAAGCCATGTGAAATCTGACCCAGCATCTCCTACCCAGGCTGCCGGGAAATCCTATCTCAGTCACTCTGAGGCATCCTCATCTGTCCCACCACAGTCCTGAAAACTCACCTGTGTACCCAAAGGAGCACTCTTGGCCTGTCCACTTCTCCTTGGGGACACCTGCTGCCCCTAGTATGCACTGATCACCATCTGCTCAAGCTGTAGCTCCTTCTAATTCATTCAACAGTGTGGTTTTGAACCATACTGCTTTGGTGGTTTTAGCAATTTTTCTGTCCCAAATAGTGTAACAGGTGTTGGGAATACGATAAAACAAAACACACAAGATTGCCTTCCCTCAAGGAGCTTCCAATGAAGCAGGATCTGTAAGCCAGGCTACTACTGGGATCCTCCCCTTCCACAAAGAAGCCCCTTGGCATTGGGTCGATCTCCCCAGTATTTTAGGATGACCCCTATCTGGTGGTCCTTCTACCTCTGGGGCAGAGTTCAAATGCAGGCTGATGTTTACACCCCACAGAAAACTCATAGAGGCCACTTCCTTCTTCTCGTCTCAGGAAGCATCTCTCCAGTACCAGGTACCCTCCTCCAGCCTCTCCCCTTCACTGGGCCTTGATCCCCCAAAAAGGCCACCATGTGGCCTTTGGAACCATCGCAAAAACCCCAAGAAATTGTACTTCCTCCTGAGCCAGGACTACCTCGCTCACAGAACCCTCCTGGCCTCCTCCTCAGAAGGTAGAAGGCAAAACACCACTCATTCTGCTGGGATGATCCTTCAGCTGGGAAAACATGATGGGCTCATCTTCAGGGCAGGTTATTCAGACATCTAGCAATACAGAGGGAATCAAGGCTGGGGCATCTAAAGGTCAGTGGGCAGGAGGTGGCATCTGGGCTACAGAGCTGTCAGAAGGAAGAAAGACACAGAATGGACTCTTGGGTCTGATGAGCAAAGGAATTAACATGATTTTGAGAGAGCAATTGCAGCAGAGTTCAGGGGCCAGATTTCAGATGGACCAATGGCAGGAGGGTAGGTCAAGAATGCAGGTGACAGCCAGTTGTGATTAGGAGGGACACTTCTTCCTCTGTGAAGAAGAGAGGAAGAGCATCCCAGCAGAGAAGAGGTGAAAGCTGTGGAGGGAGCTCCTGCCCAACTACCCCAGGGAAAAGGAGGCAAGACAGAGTACTGGGGCCTGAAAGTGAATAGACGCGTGCAATTTATCTTCTGGTGCACAGAACTTACTGGCTCAAAAAAACAACAAATCATTTTATCTGGCTATAATTCTGTAGGTCAGGAAATCTGGCATGGCTCAAGGGAGAAGTTCTTATGGCTACAGTTCCATCAGCTGGAGTAATTTGCTCAGTTGTATTCAATTGCTGGAATGGAAGACTCCAGAAGGCTTCACTTAAATGTCTGGCACACGAATGCCCTTTTATACAGTCTTGGCTGATTGGTTGGTCTCTCTCTCTCTCTTCCCCTCTTCTTCTCTTTCTGTCTCTCTCTCCATCCCCCCGCCCCACCCCACGGGCTATGTGGCACTCCCTAACAGTATAGTGATCTTAGGGAACTGGTCTCTTGTTACAAGGCCGTTGTCTTTAAAGAGGGAGCTTCCCCTGGAGTAAGGGGAGATGCTGAAGATCTCCAAGATCCAGTCTTGGAAAGTTCTGTGGCTTCACTTCTGCCACATTCTACTGATCCAAACATATCACTGAGAACTAGCCCAACCTCAGCAGCAATAGAAAGAGACCCCATCTCTGTCACATTGTAGAATATGTGAGATGGAAGATACTGCTGTCACCATCTTTAAAAATGTCTTATTGTACCCCAGGTGGAAAAAAGAGTTAGAGTTCCTATTTGTGGGGGTACATGGTAGTTAAGGAGATGAGCTAGAAGATTCATTCATTCACTAACTCAACAAATATTGAGAGCCCACTATCTACTAGACCCTGTTCTGAGTACTATGGATACAATGCAATAAAAAAATTCCTTTACCCTTATGGAGCTGACATTCTAGGGAAGTAACAGACAACAAATGTATAATATAAATTCTGGTGACTGCTAAGTGATATAAAGCTAAATAAAGCCAGGTGAGAGAGAGCAAGGGACTGTTTGGTAGGCAGAGGGAAGACTTCTATTTTGACCAGGACGGTCAAGTGAAGCCTTAGTATGTTTCAGGAAGGGTAAGGAGGCTAGTGGAGCTTTATCACACAGAAAAAAGGAGAGTGTCAGGTTGGAAGTACTCAAGAACCAGATTATTAAAAATCTCAGAGACACGGGAAGAAATGTTCTTTTTCTCTATCCATAGTGGATAGTCATTAGTCTGGCCTCTTGTCCAGATGAAAGTGGCTCAGTTCTCAGCAGAAACCCAGTTTCACTGGCCCCTTCTCTGGTCTTGGGGAGTTGAGGAGAGGGGAGATTACAGAATCCACCATCATTCTCGTGCCCTCTGACTCATCCTCAGGTCACCAGGCTTCTCTTCAGGATTCTCAGAGCTTGGGGTAGTGTCTTTACTATATGTCTGACATTATAGCAAGTAGAATCTATCAAATTTGGCCCGGAAAAAAAATATAAAATAATTCTGTGAAGCTCCAGATGGCTTTATAAATTAAATTAAACTCACAACTGGCCCAGAAACTTTCCCCATCATAATTACATTATTGATCATTAACATTTAAAGGAGCTGCAAACAGAACCCTGGATATCACAATAAATTATCATCGTCTGCTGGGCAGGTTCCATGAATCAGGTGCCTCTGGAGCCTTTTGAGACTGTCTGATGCTGTAATTTCAATGATGTTGTTCTGCTCTTTGGTAAGTGAGAGTGCAGCAGGGGGAAAAGCAGGGACAAGTGTGTGTGCATATACAATCTACATCATGGGCCTCTGGCCCATAAATCTACAAATAAAAGAAAAACTGTTACAACTCTTGCTAGCTCCTAAGGCATCCTGTTCCTCTGAGGCAGCTTAGTCTCCATCTTAGGGTGATGCTAGATTCCTGAGTGGCTCCTATCTTCCATTGCCCCCCAAAGGACATCCTACCTCAAGCTACCTGTATTTCTCCTGACACACCAGGCTCTGAATAACAATAACAATCTATTAAGTGCTTAATCTGTGCCCTTCACCATACCAAGTGTTTTGATTGCGCTCAGTCACGGCACCTTCAGTATCGTCATCCCCACTGTCCAATGAAAAAGATCTGGCTGAGAGGCAGAGTCAAGATTTAAAACAGGATCTATCTGACTTTGGAGCTCCAAAATCTTTGCAACTCCTTCTCTTTAGCATGACCTTCCTGACTCTCTTTAACAGGCTACACAGCTCAACTCAAGAAACCTTCCTCCTCTAGGAAGCCTTCCCTCACTGTCCCTCCACATCCCTTCTTGGGATGGGTGCTTCTTCTCTGCTCTTTCATGGCATCCTGATCTAACCTCTGCTACAGCATTGACTGAGCTACAATGAATTTGCCTGCTGACCTGTCTCCCTGACTAGACTTTGAGGGTCATGAAAGCCAGAACATTATTTTTAACCTTTTTGTTCCTGGTATCTGGCTCAGTGGGTATTTTCCGGATAGATAGATAAATGATGGCTGGCTGGCTGGCTGGCTGGACAGAAAGACAGATGTAAATATATGCATACACAGATGTGACCTTAAACATACCACAATCATTTATAAGACTCAGTTTCTACTTCTGAAGAATATGAACATTCTGAAAGAAGGAAAAAATGTGACTGCCATGGGCTGATTAAAAACCAGCACTCAAAGTAAGACCAAAATTAACCCATCAAGAACTTTTATATACATATATATATATATATATATATATATATATATATATAAAAACTTATATATACACACACACACACACACACGCACAAGAACTTTTATATATATGTGTGTGTCTTGGCGGTTGACCCCTGAATGACAAAGGGGACTACTGCCTCTTCAAATACTAAACAGAAGTGTCAAGAAGACCTTTGCATTGGTTGCTAAATATTCATACCCATCATTTGACATGTAAGAATGACATCCAGCAGTCACCTCCATGACCAGAACATGCCTTCGCCAGAAATAAACACTGCATGTTTCTCAGTGTTTAGGGAGTGATAAATCTGCACACTTCCCAGAGAAATGAAAGGTGCAACTGGGAGCCTGGGTGACAGAGAAGGCACCAATACTACGAGAAAAAGGAAGCAACCTGTACTAAGTAGCTGGCCAACTTCTCTGTCAAGTAACAATGTCCCTTAAGGTATCAGATGACAGAAATGGGAAGTATGACATTGAGAATTAGGAAACATCCCTTAAAAGTTGCCTGCATGCTAGTAATTCTAGAGAATTATGGTAGTTACTGGGGAGGAGGTGTTCATCATAGGTATCCCCTATCATTTGCATAAGGCCCAGAAGTACACGAGAAGGAACTTGAACACTGTCTATACCAGGGTTAACTTTGTTGACCAGGCTGGTGCTGGAAAGAAGAAGAGCGGGAAACAAAGTTAATGTTATGGAAAGACAGAGAGACAAACTCCCAGAAGTGAGGATACGTCTGGCCAAAACCTGAACATAGGGGTGAGCTGGAGTTCTGAGTTCAGTATGAGGCAGTCCTCAGATTCTCCCTGACCTTCCCACAAGCCAAGCTGAGCTAGCTGTATGTAGAGAACTGAGAGTACTGGCTCAGGATCTCACACCTCTGCTTTTGGGAGGCTAATTCATGTAGTCAAATAGAGGTAAAATGAGTAAGACAAGCAATCCTCCACTTGGAGTCCTCAAAGCAGAATTACACAGAGAAACTGTAGAACAATGGAAGGCATTAGTTCACCCTGGGCATCAGTTCCAGTGACTCTATTGGGGGAGTGCCCTGCAGAAAAGATGGTCATGAGAAGGTACAGGCATTTCTGGGGTAGACAGATGGAGATGTGGATATAGGCATGATGGTGAGCAAGGGGTCATGTGTGCGGAGAAAGCGGATGGCCCACACACCAGAGAGGTATTCAAGGTCCTGAAGAATTCAGTACCCACTACCATGTGGGAGCCCAAGAGACCAGCAGCAGAGCTGCGGGAAAAAGCCCCTAAGAGCAGAGAAGAGGGCAGAGGACTAGACACACTCCACAGAGACATGGAGCAGCCCAGGAGGCTTCAATGAAAGCAGAAGGGCAGAAGAGGGAGCGGATGGTGGGACAGCCGGCACAGGTATACAGAGACGCAACAGAAGGTGTGCCTGTGCATTGGCTCAGCCACCTGGGACATTTCAGAAGACATTTAGTATCTGAATCAAGGAGAGGGGGAAGCCATCGTAAGAAAATTCTTGCCAATTAGCCTGAAAGGGCCTTGAAACATCAGGATTTTGGAATTCACAAGCTCCCCCAAGGCAAAGGCCTTGACCACCTTGCATATGGCTGTGCTCTCCGGGCCTGAGGTGCTTGGCACCAGCAGCAATCAGCATTTACTATCTGTCTGGTGGGGAGATAGATGGATCTGTGTCTACCCGCGGGACTGTCTGTGCTCATCAGCTGACAAGGCCCACAACATTCGGGTCACTTACCTGGTAGTATTTCAATGTTCAGGTCTCATACCAAGATACTGGTAATAGTCACATTTTATAAATGTTGAAAACTCAGAAGTTAACATTTTAGAAAGTTTGAATTTTAAAAGAAACTAAATCCTGAGTATATTTTAAGTGTAAAACTGTATATATGAATAAAAGCATCAAGTAAAAATAAAACATGGGCAAAATACACATTAAACATACATGAACATTATAACATAAATTCATAAAAGATGAAGTCAACTTTAAAGTGTGATTTTAAAATAATTACATTAAGCGGGGCACCTGGGTGGTTCAGTCAGTTAAACATTCAACTCTTTATAGATCCTGGATATCAACCTTTTGTCTGTACTGTCATTTGCAAATATCTTCTCCCAACCCGTGGGTTGCCTCTTTGTTTTGTTGACCGTTTCCTTTGTTGTGCAGAAGCTTTTGATCTTGATGAAGTCCCGAAAGTTCATTTTCGCTTTTGTTTCCTTTGCCTTTGGAGACATATCTTTTTTTTTTTTTTAAGATTTATTTATTTATTTATTTGACAGAGAGAGAGATCATAAGTAGGCAGAGAGGCAGGCAGAGAGAGAGAGGGAAGCAGGCTCCTTGCTGAGCAGAGAGCCCGATGCGGGCCTCGATCCCAGGACCCTGAGATCATGACCTGAGCCGAAGGCAGAGGCTTAACCCACTGAGCCACCCAGGCACCCTGGAGACATATCTTGAAAGAAGTTGCTGTGGCTGATATCAAAGAGGTTATTGCCTATGTTCTCCTCTAGGATTCTGATGGATTCCTGTCTCACGTTGAGGTCTTTTATCCATTTCGAGTTTATCTTTGTGTACGGTGTAAGAGAATGGTCAAGTTTCATTCTTCTACATATAGCTGTCCAATTTTCCCAGCACCATTTATTGAAGAGACTGTCTTTTCTCCATTGTTTATTTTTTCCAGCTTTGTTGAAAATTATTTGACCATAGAGTTGAGGGTCCATATCTAGGCTCTCTACTCTGTTCCACTGGTCTATGTGTCTGTTTTTATGCCAGTACCATGCTGTCTTGGTGATCACAGCTTTGTAGTAAAGCTTGAAATCAGGTAACGTGATGCCACCAGTTTTATTTTTGTTTTTCAACATTTCCTTAGCAATTCGAGGTCTCTTTTTATTCCATACAAATTTTAGGATTATTTGCTCCAGCTCTTTGAAAAATACTGGTGGAATTTTGATTGGAATGGCATTAGAAGTATAGATTGCTCTAGGCAGTATAGATATTTTAACAATGTTTATTCTCCCGATCCAAGAGCATGGAATGGTCTTCCATCTTTTTGTGTCTTCTTCTATTTCTTTCATGAGTGTTCTGTAGTTCCTCGAGTACAGATCCTTTACCTCTTTGGTTAGGTTTATTCCCAGGTATCTTATGGTTCTTGGTGCTATAGTAAATGGAACTGATTCAAACTCGACACACACAAAACAGATAATCATGTCAAAAAATGGGCAGAAGACATGAACAGACACTTCTCCAATGAAGACATACAAATGGCTATCAGACACATGAAAAAATGTTCATCATCACTAGCCATCAGGGAGATTCAAATTAAAACCACATTGAGATACCACCTCACACCAGTTAGAATGGCCAAAATTAGCAAGACAGGAAA